>JAJHNS010000062.1:0-55000 GCA_027564155.1 Gymnocypris eckloni scoliostomus
AGAAATAACTCAGATATTTTCTAGTAAATTAAAAAGTAATGCGTTACTTTACAAGCTATTTTAAAAAATAATATTATTATGTAACTCGCGTTACTTGTAATGCGTTACCCCAACACTGCTACCAGTACACACCTAGACCATCCCTATAATTCAGCAATTATTATTTTTTATTATTTATCCTCTCTTAATCCAAGACAATAAAATCCAGGAGAATCCCAAGTTGCATCTATATTAGTATTCCTAAATGTACAAATCCATTAATAATTTACCCACCTCCCTTAATGGGAGTGTCTCAGACTCCTGTGATGAACTAATCAGAGGCGCAGATGAGGCACAAAGCGAGGATGATGAAGACTGCGCAGGAGAAGGTGAGGGTGATGAGGCCACTACAGAAGTAGCACAGGGTGCTGATGAAGAGGATGTGTCGGATGTGGATGCAACAGAAGATGACTGTGAGAGCTTGAAAATAGAATTGGAATAGAAATATAAGGACTAAAAGCAAAAGCACCAATCAAGCAATGTAAATTTTAATACAACAATCAACTGTTAATGGACTATACATCTAATGGATTATAAATCATACAGTAGTGTGATGTACATTTCACATATTACTCACCAAGCAATCTTTCTGTGATGGCTGTTTGGCAGTCTTATTTTGCTCCTGTTCACAGCAATCTTCATGATGTTGTGGTAATTTTGACAATCTTGATTGAAACAGCTTCTGCAGATATATATAGGGAGCTTAAGACAGGAGAAAAAGTATATTAACAGTATTGATAGCTATAGCAACCAAAGACAATTTAACAAAACCAAAAGACAAAAAAAAAGCACTAGAGGTGAATATATATATATTTTTAAATAAAATAATAAATTACTTTTTTTGTTAATAAATTCATAGTTTATTCCAAGGGTGTCATTTAGCATGAGCAATGCCCTTTTAGGAAATGAGTCACTCTTTTGAGTTGGTATAAAATAGGATGGATGACTGTATTCACCTGCAAGTTATTAGTTGAACATCTGCATATGTAGAATGTAAAAGATTCTGTACTAAAGGTAATACTATTAAATCCTCATAAAACCATTCAAATATCATAGTGTATGGCATTACAATGTTTTTTTTAATAAATTCTTTAATTTATACCTTACATATTCTAGCATTATTCACAGAATATGAATTAACACCTGCCAATATGTGGGTGTGTTTTTGCACAGTGCTAGGCAGCCTGCTCATGTTGAAAAAATGCCTTTGCTTAGTAGGGGTTCAAGGTTCAAGGTTCTTTATTATTTGTCACATACACAATCATACAGGGTATAATCAGTAGTGAAATGTAAGTCAGGACAGGTCCGCTCAATGGAAAGTGCAAAAATAAAATAAAAAAATAAAATAAAATAAAAATATAAAATAAAAGGCAATAAAACAATGAAACATAACACAAGATAATATATATATAAATATGGTGAGAATGAAAATAGGAACAAATAATAAAATAAAATAAGGAGTAAGATGAGCATGAGATATGGATTAATAAATATTAATATAAACACGGATGTGCAAGAGAATGTGCAAATAGGTTGTACCGGGTATGTACACATAGCAGCAGTGTGGATGATGGAGAATAATGGATGTGTTTACAGTTTATTAAATTGAGTCCTGTAGATGTTATGATGTTATGAGACTGAGTTTAGGAGCCTGATGGCCTGAGGGAAGAAGCTCCTCCTCAGTCTCTCAGTGTTTGCCATCATGCTCCTGAAGCGCTTGCCAGATGGCAGTGAAATTAAAAAATGGTTACCAGGGTAATTCGAGTCCTTGATTATTTTAGCAGCTCTGCTTTTGCAGCGTTTGAGGTAGATGTCCTGCAGAGAGGGGAGAACAGACCCTGAGATGCGCTCAGCTAAGCGCACGACTCTCTGCAGAGCTTTGCAGTCCTGGTTTGTGGCATTATTATACCACACTGAGATGCACTGAGTCAGAACACTTTCTATGGCCCCTGAATAGAAAGTCTTCAGGATAGCTGGTGAGACCCTGAATTTCCTCAGCTGTCGCAGATGGTACAGTCTTTGCCTGGCTTTCTTGACCTGTGTTTGGATGTGTGCAGTCCATGTCAGGTCCTCAGAGATGTTTACACCGAGGTACTTGAAGCTACTCACCCTCTCCACAGGGGTCCCGCTGATCATAAGAGGAGTGTAGGGCTGCTGCGGTCTCTTCCTGAAGTCTACAATCAGCTCTTTAGTTTTGCTCACGTTCAGAGAGAGACAGTTGTCCTGGCACCATGATGTAAGTCTCTCCACCTCATGCAAGTATGCGGCCTCATCATTGTTGGAAACGAGGCCCAGAACCACAGTATCATCAATTTGACAATAGAAGTAGAGCTGTGAGAGGACACGCAGTCGTGTGTGTAGAGACAGTAGAGCAGGGGGCTCAGGACACAGCCCTGTGGGGCTCCTATGTTCAGGGTGATGGAGTTGGAGGTGAACTGGCCGACTTTCACCACTTGTGGTCTGGCGGTGAGGAAATCTTGAATCCAGTCACAGAGTGAAGTGTTTAGGCCGAGGTCTGAGAGTTTGACAGCTAGCTTGGTGGGGACTATAGTGTTGAAAGCTGAGCTATAGTCAATGAATAGCAGCCTGACATAGTTGCCATTTTGCTGTCGATGTGAGTGAGGGAGGAGTGCAGTACCTGGGAGATGGCATCATCAGTAGACCTATTTGGCCGATAGGCAAACTGAAGAGGGTCCAAAGTAGCAGGGATGGAGGAGCAAATGTGTTTCTTTAAAAGTCTCTCAAAAACCTTCATGACTGTCGATGTGAGGGCAACTGGACGATAGTCATTCAGGCAAGATGGTTTACTGTTCTTAGGCACAGGGATTGTGACAGATTTTTTAAATGAGGTGGGAACCACAGAGGTAGCGAGGGACTCATTAAATATGGAAGTAAACAAACCAGCAAGCTGATCAGCACAGGACCTCAGAACGCCCAGTAATCCCATCAGGTCCTGCTGCTTTCCTGACGCTCACTCTCTTTAGTTCCCTCCGAACGCGTCCTCTGAAAAGTGATAGCATAATCATCGCTGCTCTGTCTGCTGCTTCCTGACACGCTGATCGGAGAATCGCTACCGCCATTACATCTAAAGCGGCCAGAATGGGTTTAGTTCTTCGCTAGCAACGGATCTGCTCTCACCCTCTGCGGAGGAGTTATTTCCAGAGGAACATATGGTCTTCAGTCCCCGTTACATGCGTCGAGAGTCATTGAGCTGGAAATGTGACTCAATTCTCTCCTGTATCTGAGTTTAGCAGCTCTAACTGCACGACGGAGAGCGTAGCACGAAGCTTTGTACTCGCTCATGTTTCCCGACAACAGACCGGCATTGTACGCGGCAGTTCGATGGTTAACCGCATCACGGATTGATCTGTCCACCCACGGTTTCTGATTAGAAAAAGTCCTTATTGTTACTGTTTCGGTGGCTTGGTCACCGATATAATATATCATTATTGTGTACTGTTACACCCAAAACATTATTTTGGGTGTAACAGTACACAAATATGACGGTTCAGTACATACCTCGGTTTTAACGTCACGGTTCGGTATGATTTCGGTACAGCGGGGGGAAAATAAACCAAACTTGTTTTTTTGTTTACTCTTTCTTTAAATACATTCAGTAAAAGTTACACTTTTCTTAGTGATAAAAATTTCCTCACCTTATGCTTAAAACTATATGGAGCCCTTTTACATTATAAGTTTATAAATAGACCTAACAACTTAACACAAACTTAAATTTTATTTATATTTATTTTTAAATAGATAATCAACACTCAACTTAAAAAAAAAAAAAAAATTGTATGCAAACTTGTGAATTGTATATAATGCAGTTTTTAAATTAAATTATAAATAATACAATTTCAAGGCAATTTAAAATATATTCAATTACACAGTGGCTGTCAAAGCATGTTTCATAACAGATTAATTTAAACATACATTACATAATTAAGACTAACAGGTTTAGTAAAATATAATGAGTATATGGTGTAATATTTGGCAAAATGCTCCTCTCTAGACTTTCTCCAGTGAACTAACGAGCTGTGGATACTGATGACTTGCTGAGGTTAATGAAATGCTATGTGACATTTTATTCTCACAATGTTTTGTTGATGTCTTTTCGCGATTGAAACGCTGATTGAGCAATTACATGTTTATTCGGATGGCTCGATACTAGAGATCAACCGATATATCGATGTACCGATATTTTTCCTGATATTTAAGCATTTCACCATAATCGGATATCAGTTTTGTAAAAAACTATATATTTTTTTTATTTGTCACATACACAATTATACAGAGTATAACCAGCAGTGAAATGTGTTCTCTGTATTTGACCCATCCAAGTGCACACACACCCGGAGCAGTGGACACGGTTCACTCAGTGGTTGATGCTCAGGAGAAGCTTCAGCACGACCACCGCATGTAACTTTATACAAGATTCACTTCTTTAAAACAGCTAAATTATATTAACATTTACTATAGAACCATTATTTCACCAATAAACATCTAAATAAATACATCTCTATTGAAATTAATAATTTATTATCTCCACAAACGATCGCAGTTTGAGTATAGTTCTGTGTAAATAGATAAACCGCTGTCAGCAGTTTTCATAATTTAGACAAAAACATTTTAATAATTCTGATAAAACAGTTAAGAAATGCAATAAAATACAATGTTTTGTTTGTTATAGCTTATTTCAATATTCCAGAGAATATTATTCAGTGAATTATTCTCCACTCTTCAGTCTATTAAACAGCTTATAAACCTAAAACTGTAGTTTAAAATGTTAAACATAAATGTTAAATGTTAAAAGTTGATATGACTTCTGTCCTTTATTTTCTCCATTTGAAAACATTATTTTGCTTATTGTTAATATCAGTGTTGCTGATGATGCTTTTTATAAATAAAATGTTTTTATTGTTGTAATTTGAAGATTAAATTTAACATGAAAGAATGTTAATTTTCAACTGTTTTTTTGTTGTTGTTAAGATGACTGAAAGGAGGAAAAAACAAAGCTTATTTATCTACTTTATAACAGTAAATAAATAACGGTTCTGCATATCGGTTATCGGGTATATAAACATGCAAATAATTGGCATCGGTATCGGTTATAAAAATCTATATCGGTCAATCACTACTCGATACCATAATTTTTGTTTCGGTACGATACCAGATTGTAATACCTGGTATCGATACTAAATCGATACCATATGTGACAAATACCCAGATTCCAAAAATAAGAAAACAGAAAAAAAAATCAAGTGATTGATCATCATATATATATATATATATTATTTATTAATCTTGATTAATGTTAGGTATGTGTTTAATGCATAACGTTAACAAACTAAATATATATTAGTAAACATTTATAATGTATTAATAATTATTGACCTACATTTATAAGTGCTATAATAATGTTAATGCTGTTAATGAATTATAACAAATGTTTATTTAAAGTGTTATTCTAACAGTCGGGGTGGGAGATATGGCAAAAATATCATATCACAATTTTTTTGTAGAAATTTCACGATTCTTTGTCATGTTGATTTTACTATTGTGTCTGAGCAGAGCAGCCAAAATAATTTACCTATTACAAAGACAAATCCTTTCAAGATAACAAAATATTAAAATGAATGTTTTTTAGGACAAAGTGGGCGAAGATAAAAATCTTTGTCATTATTTTTTCTTTGTTATTAAAAATAAGAACAAAGATACACATTACAAATACACATAATATACAAATAAAACAAACAGTGCTTTATTTTCTGGTATAGGTTACAATAAGTGTATTTAGCAGGAGCGTTCCAAGAAATTGAATGAACAAATATAAAAATAAAACACTATATAGATTGATTCCTATTAAAGTAACTGAATTATTATTTTTCTGTCAAGAGTACGGAGTAATTTTTTCAGGCTTTGTGTTTTGTTGTTTTAACATTAAGAATAACGATTCTGTCATAGTGTTTTATATTATACCATCATTTACTCACTCGAGTTTAGTTTTAAACCTGAATGAGTTTCTGCTGAACATAAATGCTATTTTGAAGAAGGTGGAAAACCAAACAGTTGCTGTTCCTCAGTGATTTCCATAGTATTTGTTTCCTTCTATCAAAGTCAGTGACTACCAGCAACTGTTTGGTTACCCACGTTCTTCAAAATATCTTCTTTTATGTTCAGCACAAGAAATAATTTAATACAGGTTTAGGACAACATGAGTGAGTTAATAATGACAGAAAAACTATTTTAGGGTGAACTATCCCTTTATTGACAGTCGGCTGCATGTTTATTTCTGTCCCTTTAAGACCTGCACGCATCTAATGTATATATATATTTTTATATACTCGTCTTCTAAAAAAAAAAAAAAGAAATCCTACGTGTACTGCGTTAGGCTAACCAGGACTTGTAATTAGCACTTGCATGTTGTTGCTCTTTTGTTGGTTTTGATTGCTTCTATAATGTCCTCATTTGTAAGTCGCTTTGGATAAAAGCATCTGCTAAATGACTAAATACAAATAAATAAATACAAATCTAATGTACAGGCGCACATCCGTTTGTTTCAGCTTTTTACTTTCATTTTAGACATAACCACCTGAGTCTATACATAAACCTTGTGTGTTTTGACCGTATTAGTGCAAAAGATAACTTAGTTCAGTTATCAGGCGCTGTTAGACAGGCTTTTTCTTGCACGCTCTTCAGGTGTACGGGCTCAGAAAAAGCACACGTCAGAACAGTGCGTGAATGAAAGGTTTAATGGAAAAGCTTTAAAACACGCAAATAATGTACTTTTGTGATTGAGAATACATGCAGTGTCCCGTGAGAGTAACTCTACGACTGAGTTAACACTGAATGGATGTGGCTTTGTACAGTACATACAGACGGCGGCGCCAGAATGCCAGATCGTGGAGACATTTTTATTGTCTAAGTTAATCTCTCCCTCTCCCTCAGATTGTTTTCAGATTTCAGACTCGGATAGGCAAAGAAAAAGCTTTAAACATAAAGCTCTCTCTCTCGGCTGCTTCATGTTTCAGCAATGTGGCAGAAATCAGCAGCAGCGAGCGTTACTTTAGAGCAGCTGGAAGAGATCCGCGTTCAAACACACACAACAGGCTAAATCTTGCCGCAAAGCCCCAACAAACATAATTATCATGAATGTGTAAGGGGAAAATAGTAAGGAGATATTTTAATTATTTACTAATAAACTAGTGTTTTCTGTGTCAGTGCCACAAAGATGAAGATGACGATCCTGACTGAAAAGCTGTCAATGGACCTGTGTTTAATTGCTTTTGGGTTCTCAAACCAACTAATTTGTTACATCTATAGATAGCTGTGGCATGCATCAGATGGTTACCGTTTTATTTCCTGATGTTCTGGATTCGTCTGACTGTTGTGGCTCAGTTTGCTCATGTGGACTGTTGCCGTTCACTTCATCCAAGTCAGGTGAGGAAACAACAGCAGCATGATGGGACTGAATGTCAAAAAAGAAAACAGTTAATATCAGAAATATTTGTACAGAGTAACTTTATTTATCACTCCTTTTCTTGTGACAAAACCTAGACTCTCTACTCAAATTAGATAATAATAATACAGAATAATGATGTAGAGGTATTAAATGTACTTGCCGATTTCTGTGGACCCAAACTGCTGGCTAGCTTTTTGTCAGTGGATTCTTCTGATGCTTCATTCAAAGACTTGGGAAATATGAAAAACATAGTAACTGTACAATAAGAGTAAACGGTAATCATGAATTATTCATAAAGATTTTTAACAATCTTGTAGGGCTGGACCACATCAAGTTTGAAAAATCACAATAGTTCTGCAAGTAGTACGCCTATTATAGTAGCCTATATTGTTGGTGTAAAATAAACAAGCTGTTTTTATCCGCGGCCATGTTAATCAGTAATTTTACACATGATAAAAATGCCAGCCTAATATTACCTTGTTCTATTTAGCCTATTATAGTTTGTTTTATTCTATTTAAGGGAATTCATTTAATTTTATTCAAACTGTTCCGTTAATAAAAATGTGTGATGCTGTTATTGAAAGTATTCTACTGTGTCCTTTATTTATTACAGTTCTTTGAACTTTGTTTATTTATTTTTCGTTCTTCTTTCATTTAAATACCCTTTACAGTGTGTCAGTAATTACTTTGCTGCTAATTTATGTTTTGGGAGTGATTTATTTGTTAGAAAAATGTTAGGGTACCTTATTAAAAGTATTGCTCTTAATAGATCTGTATGTTTCTATCACTGGTGCAGTGTCCGTTCTCAGAGCATATAAGCCCTGATTACTACCGAAGCTTCGAAGCTCAAAAAATGCTTTTCAGACCAGCCCTACAATCTTGAAAGTACCTTGACTCGCCATGGCCAATCTGAGTCTCCATAATTGTAAGTGATTTCTTCCCCAGGCAGAATGTCTCGTACAGCAAAGAGACACAGGTGAGGTTTTTTGTTTACTTCAATCATTCTCATTTTGCAAGTAGGACTTTTGTGCTGATCATTTACAAGTCTTCCCAAGGACCTGTCGTCTTTAGATGCATCCATGCTATAAACACATCAAATTACCAATAAGCACAAGACAACTTTTGACTGTTATATATGTAAGAGCTGAAACTATCCATTCACTTACTAGATTACATTGTCTATGAAAATAAGAAAACAAATGCGCTGATATTTTGGCATCTCTACTACATCAACCCAACATTTCTGTAATTCTGTACTTACCACCAATATTTGCCACGCCACTGAAAATCAAACAAGAACACACTCTTGCTGTCACTATAGAGATTCGTCCGCTCAAGACTCTCTGCTGGACTCAGAAGTTCACCTCTGTATTCAAGAACAAAATCACCTCTGAAAAAGCTTCAGTGGTGAAGACCCCACGTCCTAAAGAAAAAAAAGTCATTAGGTTCAGCAGTTTCTTTAAAGTGAACTATATTATATATATATATATATATATATATATATATATATATAAACTATATTATTAAAGTTAAAGTTAAATAATAAAGTTTTTATTATTTAAAATTCTGTCAATAATTACTCCCCCCTTATGTCGTTCCAAACCCGTGAGACTTTTGGAACACATTAAGATATTTTTGATGAGATCCGAGAGCTCTCTGACCCTCCATAGACAGCAATGTAATTAACATGATCAAGGCTCAGAAACATAGCAAGGACATTGTTAAAATAATCCATGTGACATCAGGGGTTCAAGTGTAATTTTACAAAGATACGAGAATACTTTTTGTGTGCAAAGAAAACAATAATAACAACTTTATTCAAAAATGTGTCTCCTCCACGTCACCCTATAGTGCCATTTTGGAGAGAGTCACATACGGAAACAACGTACTGTGTGCTGTTCTGTGTCAGCTGCGCCACGTGGATACATTGTTTATGTTATTTATGCTTTGATATGAACTTAAACAACATATACATGTACAAACGATGTAGTGCTGGGTGGTATGACCAAATATTTATATCACGGTATTTTTCTAAATTTATACCAGTTTCATGGTATGACCGGGTGTTAACCACATTTTCTACTGATTGAGAGAGGAAATATTGCAGTAGATTGGCTTAGATTGCCCTGTTTTACTGTCATGATGAGTGAATATTGTAGCAAAATTCCACAAATAGTGACTAAACATGACCCATTGATATATCAAACCAGGAGTCACTCTCATTAATAATCGCGACATCGTCTGATACAATCGACATGCATCTACACTAAAGAGCGACTGTATGTGGTGTTTTTGGCTATATACATTTTTTGTCTCATGCAGCGTGCACTGCCTGAGTGCACTGAGTAACACATTTTTTAAAAGTGCATAATATTAACAGACGAATTATGCTCATATTTATAATTCCAAACAGTCAGTATGCGTCAGGTGCTTGGAAACGCTGTTTTGTACTCATTTATTGATGAGTCTGCTGCGGTACGGCCAGCTGAAAGCGCTGCTTCTCTGCCGCTTGCTGCAGAACAGACACAGAGAGGTGGCACTGCGCTGGGAGAGTCGGACCTCGCACTCGCGGGACAGTACTAGCGACATCTTCCAATTGAACCATAGCTAAGGTTTATCCAGGAAAGTTTCTAGATTTGTCAGTATGTATATTCTATGGGAAAAAGCAGCTAAAAGGGTCTGAAAGTTGCTGAATATAGTGCTATAGTCGCGCTTGTGTGTGTGAGATGCGGGAGCTGATGGCAGCGTGCGGTGGATATTTGTGACGGTCAGTGTGGATATTGGGGATACTGTATTTTAAAAATTAACATCATAAGAAAAATAAACACCGGTATTCAGTATGAACCGGTATACCCCCCAGCACTAATACAATGAATACATTGTTTATGTGACAATCTCCAAAATGGCGCTATAGGGTGACGCGGAGGACACGAATTGTTGAATAATGTCATTATTTTTGTTTTCTTTGCACACAAAAAGTATTCTTGCAGCTTTGTAAAATTACGGTTGAACCCCTGATGTCACATGGACTATTTTACAGATCCCCTTGCTTTGTTTCTGAGCCTTGATCGTGTTAGGATCCTTGCTGTCTACGGAGGTTCAGAGTGCTCTCGGAGTGCATCAAAAATATCTTAATTTGTGTTCCGAAGATGAACAAAGGGTTTACGGATTTGAAACCACATGAGTGTGAGTAAAATATTCAGTAGTCAGGTTGTAATTCAGAAATATGCTGCGCTGTATATACATTACACTAAAATTTTAATAATTAAAATTATGTGCTTGCAGGTCCATAAGAACAATATTTTCAGGGCTATATATTGTAGAATTATAGAATAGAGTGTGGCAGGAATGACATATTTTTGCTGGCCCGGTTTGCATCTGGTTCCCTCAACAAAATCTCAGAAGAGTTTTTTCATTTGCTTATAGATTATTGTAGACGATAAGCTCTGTGACAACCAGTGATGGGAATAACGGCGTTAAAAATAAACGACCTTACTAACGGCATTTTTTTTTTCAGTAACAAGTAATCAAAATAATTACTTTTCCCCCGTTACTGACAAAATAATGCGACATTACTATAATTGATTTTATTATTTTTAAAAGAATTAAGCTCATTAATCTTTAGTGCATTTTATATTGTTAATAGAATTCGTAGTAGTTTTGTTATCCTATCAGTATAATTTTTTTGTGCTTTTTTGTCTTGTTTTTTTTTTAAACACTAAATGACAAACAATATCTTAAGCACCACCACCAGTCCTAAGTTCAGTCAACATGACAAATATGCATTCATACATGGTTATTCTAATTGCTAAAATTATATCATCATATAAAGCTAAATTATCATAATATCAGATTATAATGCTTGACTGATGCTAAATGTCAGATATATATAAAAAAACTGCCATTTTACAAACATAAGCTTTATATATATATATATATAAAAAATTGGTTGATACTATTTACAATAATATATTTAATTTGATAGGTGTATCTCACATTGTCCCACAAAAACATTAAAATAGTGTAGATTAATGTACAATGTTTTATAATAATAATTTATTCTATTTAGTGTCCATTTCATTTATTTAAAATATTTAATATTGGGGTCATCCAAGTTATTTGAAAAAAAAATTAAGTAACAGACTAGTTACTTTCCCTGGTAATGAGTTACCTTTATAATGATGTAATTCAGTTACTAACTCAGTTACTATTTGTGAGAAGTAACTAGTAACTATAACTAATTACTTTTTTAAAGTAGCGTGCCCAATACTGGTGACAACAAATGTTTAGAATTTTTTCACGTTTTGTTCATCATGATATTCTCTTAACAAATAAACACAGCTTTTATTCATTTTGAAGCCTAAATACAATCATTGACGTAAAGACTATAAATACAAGAGGGTATTGCTTATGTATTATATGCTGTGGAATAAAAGGTGAAAATATCTTGAGCTCCTTCAAAAACCCATTGACTTTGTGATGATGGAATCAGAAGTGCAAACATACAACTTGTTTCTGTGTTTTAGGACTCATTCATGCAGCACTGTATTCAGGAATCACAGATATACATTACACATTATCTTCTCAGTTTTGCAGATTGATATTATTGGTAATTTATTTAGTTGTAAATACTGAAATATCTTGCCTTTATATTTGCTGATGAAGTGCTCTTGAAGCCTGGTTTATCGGTTTTACAAGCAATGTAATGCTCTGCATCTTGTTGAGGTCTTCTTCGTCTTTTATTTCTTTGAATTCCCAGCATTGTGACACAGGACAGCTGCTGTAATGACGGGAAAAAATATATATATATATATAAGGTGAATGGAATAAACAACCATAATTAAAATTCTTGTTGATCTTACTCACCAAAACACATCATAGCTTTAACTACACTTAAACTAAATGTAATATTATATATACACACACTGCTTAACATGTCAGGTTTGTGCCACAGCTGGCCTGAACTAACAGTATTGGTGATTAACTATATCATTTGTGATGTTTCTGTAATTAATCCAGCAGTATGTGTAGCTCTTTACACTGAAAAAAATGAAAATGGGGGATTGTTGAATTTGCAAAAATGCATTTAGTATTTCCAACATGATTAATTTGTTTCTCATCTAAACATATTTTAGTCTTGTGTCATTCAATTAATGTTGAAGGATGTTCAACTTTTAGAATTAATCATGTTGAAATGTAATAATTTAGTTATGTTTTCTGGAAACTCCGCCCCTTGAACGCTGGAAAACTAACGTTAATTAACTGCTCAGTCCGCCATTTTCTCTTGCTTTGGAGCTGGAAGCTGGTGCATCATGTGGATTTCAACAGTGTGAAAAGGTAATTAAAACTTTGAACTGAAATTCCATCTGAGAAACAGTTGTTAATGTTAGTCCCTTTTAAGTGCTTTTACTGAGGTAACGAACGCTTTTATGTACTGATTTTATCGAGCAACCCGACTGAGATGCATAGTAGTGCTAATGTTTAACGTTAAGGTGGTTAACCATGATGTATTAAGTATTATTATTATTTATTTTTTTTTTTGTGTACAATCATTCAAGCAGTATCATTTTTTTTTCTGTGTATGACGAGTAATACCGTTAGTTGCGTCAGGAGTGATTTGTGGCGCCAACTAATTTGAGGTGGGGGCGGAATGCCAAGTACAAAACGTTAAAATGCCCTCTGGCTGAGCTATCTTTAAAATTGTATCAAAGAAAATATTCGTTATTCTGTAGACTGCTTTTTGCAAATTTTCTTTCAAGGTAAGTTATTTCACCAAGGCCTTAATTATACCGAATGTGGAAATCCTGTCAGGAGTGACTGGTGGCTGTCGCCAATTTATTTGAGGTGGGGAGGGAATGTTACAGATAACGTTAGTTTAAATCTTATAAAATGCTTGCCAACACTCACATTTTAGTAACGTGTTTTAAATAAATCCTACATGCTTTGTCTTAAAGATGTGGTATTATGCTGAAATGGCATTAAGCTTCAGGTCGGCCCAGCCAAAGTGCGTGTCTCAGGCAAATGGAGCCTCTTGCTACGTAACGCGATGATTGGCCTTTTATTTAAAAGCGGACATATTCCGCCATTTTTTTTCTTCCATTCATTGTGTTAGTGCACTGTCTTGATTTACAGTCATTTTTACTGTTGAAAGACCTGACGACTGGCTTATTTTTAATGTCTTATTTTATTACCTTCACTCAATGAAAAGTTATATTTGTAAACGTTAATGCACATCGAACTAACAAACAATACATTACTTTTTTTTTAGCTTAATAAATACTCTAACCAAGCAGTTTTTTGCATTTTTAGTTCATGTTAGTTGATCCGTTATTCTAATACTGTTCACCAATTAATTTTTTTTAAGTGTTACTAAAAAGGTTTTTATCAGTTTAATTTTAACTAAAATTAAGAAGGAAATATGCTGAATTCTAGGGAGCCTTAACTACCTCTTAAGAAAATTGTATAGCTTTAAAACTAATGCATTGTTTTTAATATTTTACAGATCTGATACTCATCTATTCACGTGCAATTTGATTGGCAAAGGCTCTATAGTAGTGGTGAGTATTTCTTTCAATATACTGCAATTATATTATTGTAGTTTTTTTACTTAAAATATTCCTTTCTGTAAAAATATTCATTTTTTCTGTCTCCTCTCTAGTAAATGTGGCAGTGTAAAGGTGCTCAGTAGCAGTTTCCAGTAGATTGGCACTACTAAACCATTATAAAGTCAACATCCTTATTTTGGACACAAGCCAATATCCATGTACGTATTCAGAATGCCCAGACATTTAAGACATGGAATGCTTTAGTAGTACATCACAGCAGAGTGCACTCTACACAAGCTAATCAGAAACTAAAATAATTATCTATTTATAGCTGCCACTTATGTTCATGTAAAACTTGCCAAATGAAAGGGAGTACTTTGTTCATACTTATTCGCATCTGAAGAATAATGAAAATGTTAGTTGTATGTTTGCTGGTTGTGGTTTTCACGCTTGTATTTATGGAACCTTTAAAGCTCACAAGAGTCGGAAACATACACCTCACACTCTAGCTGATTTTAAACCAGGAATAGTGAAAACAACTACAGTAACTGCATATGTTATGTTGAATCTCATTTTGTCTGTGCATTCTGCAGGCTGCTGATGAAGCCTTCATCCAAACTCCCATTGAGGAAACCACAGTGGGAATCTCTCAAATCTCAGGACGGATCTGAGGACATTGGGATTGTCCTCGAGGCCAGAAACTCCTACAAGGCTTGGATAACTTTGCATTAGCTACAGCAATGCTTTTGGTCTAATGTATGCACTTAATCTGAACTACCCACCTGAAATGAAATGTACCTTTGAAGTACTTCAGAAGATAGTCATGGAGCTGGAAGGCTGCACGTTATCAGGGAAAGCTCAAGTTCTCAGAAACAGACTCTTTGAGTGAGGTGTTTCCATTTGGAATAAGGACCATTGTTTGTAATATCATCTTTTTTTTTTCTCTTGGCCAAATTTGATTGGTTAAAAAGGACCTCCACCCAGAACTGAAAATTTTTAAAAAACTTTTAAAACTGAAAACAAAATAGTCAAGGGAAGCTTTGTACTACTTTATGCTCTTCATTGCTGTTCACCTTTTCCACTACACATGGTGGTGTTTCGTCTTTTACTTAATGATAGAGGATATGTTGTTTTTCTCAATTCGTTCATTGAATTTAAGCTTTTTTTTAACTTCACACCGAAAGCGTATTTTTTGTAGCCCATACTCTGAAAAAAAAAAATTTGCTATTAAAAATAACAGTCATTTGTCTTGTCTTACTGCTTTTAACACAGAAAAAACTAAACAAGGGAAGCTTTGGACTACTTATTACTCATTACTGTTAATCTTTTTCACTACACCTGTTAGATGGTGAATTGTTGCATTTTACTGTATCTGGTCTATTGACAGGAAATGTCAGTTCATAGTCATCCATTCATCCCATACTCTGAAAAATGAATTGTACTGTTAAAATTATACAATGATTTGACTTGTCTTACTGCTTTTAAAACTGAAAACAAAATTGTCAAGGGAAGCTTTGTACTACTTCATGCTCGTCATTACTATTCGCCTTTTCCATTACACCTGTTTGATGACGTCTCATTTTGTACTCTATGACAGTGGATATGGTATAGTTCATGAAATGTTTGCTATTTTTAACTTCACACATAGAGAAAGCTGTATTACTGTATCCAATACTCTGAACAATTTATTGTAATGTTAAAAATACAGTGATTTAATTCAAGAAATGTTTTCCTTGTCTAACTATTTTTTTTAAACTACAGTAGTAATGTTAATGTAGCTAAGACAAGTACAGTAGATGTTAAAAATGTATTTGAGGAAAGTCAGCCTATAGTATTATACAAATTTAGAACCAGGTGATTTTTATTGAAACCATTGCATATATGAATGAAAAATAAAAATCTTGTTTGTATAACAAATTATGTAGCTTTAACATGTATGGATCATATTCATTTAACAAACATAAATTATGTAGCTTGAACATATATAAATCATGTTCCTCTAACAAATATAAATTATGTAGCTTGAACATGCATAAATAATGTTCCTTTAACAAATTTTAATTATGTAACTTGAACATATATAAATCATGTTCATTTAGCATATATAAATCATGTTGAGTAAACATAACTTTAATATGTGCAACCGATGTACATATTTTTTTTATGTTAATCCAACAAGTTTTTTTTTTCAGTGTAGTCACAGCAGTAAAACAATTAAAACAACAAAGTAAAAAGCAAAGCACTTTATTTAGATTTTAACGCAGATGCCCAATTTTGTGTTTATTATGACTGGTGATCTAATAAATGTATAAAGCACGTGGAAATTTTGCTTAAGACATTTATTAGACTGTATTTATTGATTAATTGGGTATCTGAATAAAAAATAATAATAAAGTGCTTTACTATTTTTTCTGCCATCCTTGTAAAACAGTAAATAAAAAAATGTATGGATAACAACAATAATTATATTTAATTGGGACTAAAAATCTACATATACCGCTGGATTAATCATTACAGAAACATCACAAATGATTTAGTTAATCACCAATACTGTTAGTTAAGGGAACATGATTTCATGTGTATTATTTCAGTTATATTCAATATAATAACAGTACATGTGATGTCTAAAAGTATTTTAGATTACTAAAATTACAACAATGTTGATAGAAAAACCATTGGTTCTAGTGTGTCTGTGATAAGATGATGTTCATACTTATATGAAGAGCTACTAGAATATTGGACATTTTCAGTCTATAACTTGATATTTTCTGTCCATAATACAGACTTAAATTAGAGAGCTAGATTCACATGGACTATTTTCATGACACTTTTAATCAGCTTTGACACACTTTAAAAATACTCAAATCTAGTATAGTTCATATAGTTCAACCACTAACTTAGTTGTTTTTATTAAATTGTAGATTTGATATTACTGTTATACATTAAAATGTTTTCTTTGTCAGAAAACTGACACAATCGACAACTGAATAAAACTCTCAGAATACAATGCAATCACTAAACTAAATATACATCTTTGTAACTTAAAACAGTTATTATAGGTATGTATTATGCATTTTCAGAAGAAGACTTGATCTTACCTTTGCTTCGTTGATGTGCATGGAGGAGTGGGGGATGGGTCTGCCTCTGCCGCGAAACGCGTTCTCAATTGAGCTGACCTCATTGACACGTGTCTGCATTTTCCCGGGAAAACGCGACCCTCCGTTTATTTATTAAATATTATAAATATTTTGACAAAGACATAGAAAATTATCTTATTACAATGACCGTATGTTTTAAACCACTACTGGTTCAGCAAACGTAAAAAAAAAAAAAGTACCTATATTGTTCTGAGCCGGACTGACACCTGCCCTGCGTTCCAAACGGCGTCGTGATGCCTACCGAGGGCACTTCGATGTCAGAGAAAAAGCGTGACAATCACGATGTTCCAATCCGATATGCAGGTCTTCAAATGTGTGTTCCTAATGACTCTTTTGAGCCATGTACACGTTCCAATGCTGCTGTTGTGAAGAATACAGCCTTACAATGGTTAGGGCGCACTAGTGATGATCTTCTCTGAATAGAACACACCCCTGTGTCGATCCAGCAACCGTGACAAACAAGGACACTGGACACAAAGTGATCGAACTCATTACAATCATGAAATAAAAATCGTTTATATTGCATTTTATATCATATCTATATTTGTTTAGAGTATTTAAATGTATAAAATCGCGAGTGTAATTATACATACAGGTGCATCTCAAATTAGAATGTCGTGGAAAAGTTCATTTATTTCAGTAATTCAACTCAAATTGTGAAACTTGTGTATTAAATAAATTCAATGCACACAAACTGAAGTAGTTTAAGTCTTTGGTTCTTTTAATTGTGATGATTTTGGCTCACATTTAACAAAAAACCCACCAATTCACTATCACAACAAATTAAAATACTTCATAAGACCAATAAAAGAAAATATTTTTAGTGAACTGTTGGCCTTCTGGAAAGAATGTTCATTTTTTGTATATGTACTCAATACTTGGTTGGGGCTCCTTTTGCTTTAATTACTGCCTCAATTCGGCGTGGCATGGAGCTCAGTTTGTGGCACTGCTGAGGTGGGATGGAAGCCCAGGTTTCTTTAACAGTGGCCTTCAGCTCATCTGCATTTTTTTGGTCTCTTGTTTCTAATTTTCCTCTTGACAATACCCCATAGATTCTCTATGTGCTTCAGGTCTGGCGAGTTTGCTGGCCAGTCAAGCACACAAACACCATGATCATTGAACCAACTTGGTGCTTTTGGCAGTGTGGGCAGGTGCCAAATCATGCTGGAAAATGAAATCAGCATCTTTAAAAAGCTGGTCAGCAGAAGGAAGCATGAAGTGCTCTTAGATTTCTTGGTAAACGATGTTTACCACAAGTGATGTTGGTTTTCAAAAAACACTGGGCAACAGTCCAGTTCTTCTCCTCCTTAGTCCAGGTAAGACGCCCCTGATGACAACTGTTGCCAAATTCCTTGACACGTCTATGTGTGATGACTCTTGATGCCTTGACCCCAGCCTCAGTCCATTCCTTGTGAAGTTCACCCAAATTCTTGAATGGATTTTGCTTGACAATCCTCATAAGGCTGCGGTTCCCTTCCGAAGGGAACTTCTACGCTACGTCCTCTAGGGGACGCTATGGGAACGCCTCCAGCGTGACCGGTTACCTGAAGCATGATTAAAAACACCCAATGCACTTGACATTGGCAGGTGGACGCCTATGACGCAAGCTAACGAGCATCTGCGAGCATAAAAGGGCACCTGTGGAACACATCATCCTCTTTTTTCCTTCAGGGGACCTTGTTTCTGAAGTGTGAGTAGAAATATGTCTGTTGAGAAGCGCTTTAGGAGGTGTGTCGATCCGTGTCAGCGTTGTCTGACACTAGATGACACACACGATCTATGCGTTATGTGTTTGGGCGAAGAGCACGCACGCTCTGTTCTCGAGGGAATGGAGTGCGTTCATTGTGAGCCTTTTTTCTGTGGGAAAAAGCTCCGCTCTCGGTTGTCCCTTTTTCTCGAGATAATTGGGGCGATCATCTGTCCCCCGCCGCTCGGGTCCAGCCGCTGCTGAGGCAGTGAAGAGACTGAGTTCGCGGCGATCGCAGATGAAGCTTGCGAACGAGTTTTGAGAGAGAGGAATTTTTCATCTCGCGCTCGACAGCGGCTGACGAGAGTGAACTGCGGGAGGAAGATATATTGTCTGTTACATCTTCTGATCCAGCAGAAAGTGCTTTGCTGGCTCATGGTGTGCTTATGTAGAGCTGCTGGAGGTTATGAAACGCTTCTGATGGGTAAACCTACAGTGGATGCACGGAAAGGGGAGTGGCTCGCAGTAGACTTGATGAGCGATCTCTCTCTGGCATAACCTCCCAGCTGAGCCTCCCATTCCTTCTCCAGATATTCATAGTAAGATCGTAAACCATATTCAGCCCGCATCCATCGGTATAAGCATGTTAATTATGCTGACATGAGGCGCGCGATGCCCCTAAAAAATAATTAACCTGGATCGAGTGTAGTTACCTCTCATTTAAGAGAGTCATTCTGCTGAAGCCTCCGCTCTCCAGAGCTCCGCTTAGACCGCACTATTGGTGTGTAGGATCTATTGTGAGCCTTGCTATCTTTCTCTAGCGCTGAGTGTTGTCAGGTCTCCTCTCACTTTAGAGAGTCGTTATGCTGAGACCTCCACTCTTAAGAGCTCCTGTACCTGGATCGAGTGTTGCTAGGCTTCCTCTCATTTAAGAGAGTCATTCTGTTGAAGCCTCACGCTCTCCAGAGCTCCGCTTAGACCGCACTATTGGTGTGTAGGATCTATTGTGAGCCTTGCTAGCTTTCTCTAGCGCTGAGTGTTGTCAGGTCTCCTCTCACTTAGAGAGTCGTTATGCTGAGACCTCCACTCCTAAGAGCTCCTGAACCAGGATGGAGGTTGCTAGGCTTCCTCTCGGTTAAGAGAGTCATTTGCTGAAACCTCCGCTCTCCAGAGCTCCGCTTAGGCGGCACTGTTAGTATGTAGGCTCTATTGTGAGCCTCACTAGCTGTCTGTAGCGCTGAGTGTAGTCAGGTCTCCTCTCGCTTTAGAGTCGTTATGCTGAGACCTCCACTCTTAAGAGCCCCTCAACCAGGGTTGAGTGTTGTTAGGCTTCCCTCTCAGTAGAGAGCTGTTCTGCTGAAGCCTCCACTCTTCAGAGCTCCGTCTCTGGCAGTAAAAGTAGGTAGGCTCTGAGGAGCCTCACTAACTGCTTCTGGGGTTGAGTGTAGCCAGGCTGAGGCCTCCACTCTTAAGAGATCCCCTACTCGGATTGAGTGTTGCTAGGCTTCCTCTCGTTTAAGAGAGTCATTTTGCTGAAGCCGCCACTCTCCAGGGCTCCGCTTAGGACGGCACGTTTAGTATGTAGGCTCTATTGTGAGCCTCGCTAGCTTGTCTGTGGCGCTGAGTGTAGTCAGGTCTCCTCTCGCTTTAGAGAGTCATTATGCTGAGACCTCCACTCTTAAGAGCCCCTCAACCAGGGTTGAGTGTTGTTAGGCTTCCCTCTCAGTAGAGAGCCATTCTGCTGAAGCCTCCACTCTTCAGAGCTCCGTCTATGGCAGTAAAGGAGGTAGGCTCTGAGGAGCCTCACTAACTGCTTCTGGCGTTGAGTGTAGCCAGGCTGAGGCCTCCACTCTTAAGAGCTCCCCTACTCGGATTGAGTGTTGCTAGGCTTCCTCTCGTTTAAGAGAGTCATTCTGCTGAAGCCTCCACTCTCTAGAGCTCCGCTTAGGCAGTACTATGCACAGGCTCTTTCTTGAGCCTCACTAACTGCCTCTGGCGTTGAGTGTAGCCAGGTCTCCTCTCACTTAGAGAGTCATTATGCTGAGACCTCCACTCTGAGAGTTCCCTACTTGGATCGAGTGTCAGGCTTCCTCTCATTTAAGAGAGTCATTCTACTGAAGCCTCTGCTCTCCAGAGCTCCGCTTAGGCAGCACCTTTAGTCGTAGTCTCTATTGTGAGCCTCGCTAGCTGTCTTTAGCGCTGAGTGTAGTCAGGTCTCCTCTCGCTTTAGAGAGTCGTTATGCTGAGACCTCCACTCTTAAGAGCCCCCCAACTAGGGTTGAGTGTTGTTAGGCTTCCTCTCGTTAGAGAGTCGTCCTGCTGAGGCCTCCACTCTTCAGAGCTCTGTCTGGCAGTAATAGGAGAATGTAGACTCCTTTTGAGCATTACTAACTGCCTGTGGCGTTGAGTGTAGCCAGGTCTCCTCTCAATTAGAGAGTCGTTATGCTGAGACCTCCACTCTTGAGTTCCCCTACCATTTAAGAGAGGCATTCTACTGAAGCCTCTGCTCTCCAGAGCTCCGCTTAGGCAGCACCTTAGTACATAGTCTCTATTGTGAGTCTCACTAGCTGTCTTTAGCGCTGAGTGTAGTCAGGTCTCCTCTCGCTTAGAGAGTCGGTGTGCTGAGACCTCCACTCTTAAGAGCCCCCCAACTAAGGTTGAGTGTTGCTAGGCTTCCTCTCGTTTAGAGAGTCATTCTGCTGAAGCCTCCACTCTCTAGAGCTCCGCTTAGGCAGTACTATGCACAGGCTTTTCTTGAGCTTCACTAACTGCCTCTGGCGTTGAGTGTAGCCAGGTCTCCTCTCACTTAGAGAGTCGTTATGCTGAGACCTCCACTCTGAGAGTTCCCTACCTGGATCGAGTGTTAGGCTTCCTCTCATTTAAGAGAGTCATTCTACTGAAGCCTCTGCTCTCCAGAGCTCCGCTTAGGCAGCACCTTTAGTACGTAGTCTCTATTGTGAGCCTCGTTAGCTGTCTTTAGCGCTGAGTGTAGTCAGGTCTCCTCTCGCTTTAGAGAGTCGTTATGCTGAGACCTCCACTCTTAAGAGCCCCCCAACTAGGGTTGAGTGTTGTTAGGCTTCCTCTCGTTAGAGAGTCGTCCTGCTGAGGCCTCCACTCTTCAGAGCTCCGTCTGGCAGTAATAGGAGAATGTAGACTCCTTTGAGCATCACTAACTGCCTGTGGCGTTGAGTGTAGCCAGGTCTCCTCTCAATTAGAGAGTCGTTATGCTGAGACCTCCACTCTTGAGTTCCCCTACCTGGATCGAGTGTTAGGCTTCCTCTCGTTCAAGAGAGTCATTTACTGAAGCCTCTGCTCTCCAGAGCTCCGCTTAGGCAGCACCTTTAGTCGTAGTCTCTATTGTGAGCCTCGCTAGCTGTCTTTAGCGCTGAGTGTAGTCAGGTCTCCTCTCGCTTTAGAGTCGTGCTGAGACCTCCACTCTTAAGAGTCCCTCAACTAGGGTTGAGTGTTGCTAGGCTTCTTCTCGTCAGAGAGTCATTCTGCTGAAGCCTCCACTCCATAGAGCTCGCTTAGGCAGCACTATGCACAGGCTTTTCTTGAGCCTCACTAACTGCCTCTGGCGCTGAGTGTAGCCAGGTCTCCTCTCAATTAGAGAGTCGTTATGCTGAGACCTCCACTCTGAGAGTTCCCTACCTGGATCGAGTGTTAGGCTTCCTCTCATTTAAGAGAGTCATTCTGAAGCCTCTGCTCTCCAGAGCTCCGCTTAGGCAGTACTACGTGCATGCTCTGTCCTGAGCCTCACTAGCTGTTCATAGCGTCGAGTGTAGAAGTCTCCTCTCAATCTGAGAGTCGCTTTCTGAGACTTCCACTCCGAGAACCATACTCTCGTGAGCTAGTCTATGATGGCGAGCTTTTGAGCTGGCCTAAAGAGGGTTTTTGACCCTAGTTCTGCTGGCCAGGGATGGTGTTCCTCAAGTCTGTGACTTAGGAATCCAGCTTTTGGACACTCTTTCCCTCAGCATGGCGGCGTGGGCATAGCGTTCCCATAGCGTCCCCTAGAGGACGTAGCGTAGAAGTTCCCTTCGGAAAAGGGAACGTCTCAGGTTACATATGTAACCATAGTTCCCTGAGAATGGGAAGCGAGGCGCTCGTCTCTGGGCCATGCCGGGCATTCCTGTCGGTCCCCTTGAAAAAAGAGGATGATGTGTTCCACAGGTGCCCTTTTATGCTCGCAGATGCTCGTTAGCTTGCGTCATAGGCGTCCACCTGCCAATGTCAAGTGCATTGGGTGTTTTTAATCATGCTTCAGGTAACCGGTCACGCTGGAGGTGTTCCCATAGCGTCCCCTAGAGGGCGTGGCGTCTGTTCCCATTCTCAGGGAACTATGGTTACATATGTAACCTGAGACGTTCTCTCGGTTGGTTGTACATGTTTTTCTTCCACACTTTTTCCTTCCACTCATCTTTCTGTTAACATGCTTGGATACAGCACTCTGTGAACAGCTTTATTGGCAATGAATGTTTGTGTCTTACCCTCCTTGTGAAGGGTGTCAATGATTGTCTTCTGGACAACTGTCAGATCAGCAGTCTTCCCCATGATTGTGTAGCCTAGTGAACCAAACTGAGAGACCATTTTGAAGACTCAGGAAACCTTTACAGGTGTTTTGAGTTGATTAGCTGATTGGCATGTCGCCATATTCTAATTAGTTGAGAGTGAATTGGTGGGTTTTTGTTAAATGTGAGCCAAAATCATCACAATTAAAAGAACCAAAGGCTTAAACTACTTCAGTCTGTGTGCATTGAATTTATTTAATACACGAGTTTAACAACTTGAGTTGAATTACTGAAATAAATTAACTTTTCCACGACATTCTAATTTATTGAGATGCACCTATGTGTAAATTTTGCATGACACTGAGACAACTAGCGCTGAAACGTATAAGAGCACGTGGAGCTGTGCTGTGTCTAAATGAGCAAATACAAAACTGCTCAGAAATATAAACTGCTCATATATGCATATATATGTATATATATATGGGTCATTATATACATATACATGCATATCTGTCCTTTACAGAAATATTACATTTGAAAAACATTTGAGGGTTACATTTTTTGACATATTTTAAAATGACACAATGTGTTATTTGAACATTTACACCTTCTTGAGCATCAATGTGGCAATATTTGTTTTTAAATGAATTATAAAGAATTCCAAACACCACAAACTGCTCATCCCCACAGCCATATACAGAGGGAACGTGCTTTATTTTGAGGTCAAAAACAGGATTTTCTACCATTTAAAATACAAGAATGTATTATAACTATCAAATATATGATGTAAATTTCATAAAAACAAAAAAAGCCAAATAAATATGATAAAATATATAATGAAAGTAGTGGTCTTTTGGAGTTGTGTCACTGGTGTTACCGTTCAACAATAATCTGTTATTTTGAAAAAAGATCACACTGATGACATCACTTGACTTCCTTCTTCCTATTTCATAAAGATCTATGAAGAAAGGCCCACTATAAGCACCGTCTCTTTTCAGTTATCAGACATGTTCTATTTTATCTCATGACTTCATGAAGCTTTTAGTTCAAGGCACTGGTATGACCTACTTTACAGTTAGGAAATTGTAAAAAACTAGAATACAAATGGATTAAATTACTTAATTTAGTGAGTATGCGATTGACAACATGTGGTTTGATATCTTGCAGCAGACTTTTCGTAAAATGAATTTTTCATGAAAATTGTCACTGCTGTCACATTCCTTACGAGTAACACCAGAGAAGATCAGTTTATCTTCTTTTACTATCTGCCTTCACTAAATGCCAGATGTATGCCAAATTTAGTCTCATCTATTAATTATTGCTGAGGAGGAATAAGGATATTTGGTCTAATGTATATCACTGGTGTTACTGTTTTTTATGTCTCATTAAATACAATGTCACATGTGGCATGATAATAATGACATCCATTTAATTCTGCTTCAAGAGGTAAGATTTAAAGGATTGCATCATTACTTGTTTATAACTGTTTTGAAAATATTTTCATTGTTATAGAAAATACATGGTTGCACAAATGAACTTATGTCATTCAAATAATATTTTTAACAAACCTGAATAAAATAAATAAAATGTAACCGCCTTATTTGTTCCATTATTATTGTTGTTCTGTAACTCTGACTACATTTGCTGAAAAATAATGTTTCTTAAACACCTCTGTAAACACCTTAAACACCTCACCAGTGACTAAAAACAGTGCATGTGGTCTTTAAATAAATGCACACAAAATATAAAAATCATTAAAAGCTGTCATTTATATGTATTCATAAAGTCAAAAGGTAATCTAATAATGTGGTCTGGCTAAGTTTAAATGTAAAAAAAAATACATTTTAAGACATCTTGTCATACCAAAATTTTACGTTTCTGTAGATTGACCTATATATATATATGTGTGTGTGTGTGTGTGTGTGTGTGTGTGTGTGTGTGTGTGTGTGTGTGTGTGTGTGTGTGTGTGAATAAATGGTAAAAACATCGAATGAAAGTGATGAAAAACTGCTGGGCGTTGTAAAATGACACTAAATACACATGATACTAATTGCATACATACATCTTACGCCGTTTCACACTGCAAGCGTAAGCAGGGCGTAGCAGCGCCGTATTTTTCGCGCCCATGTTAACGGATGAGCTGCTCACAGCACGCAGGGGCGGCGCAGGCAGCGTAGCAGGAGCAGAGCAGGAGCGGCAGTGCCGCATCGCGGCGCCGAGTCTATTTTTGCTGCGCTGCTTACGCTCAATTAAAGTGACAGGACATTATTTATGATCGACACTCAAAAAAAAACATATTTAAAGTTTGTAAATGGGATGTAATGTATTTTAAACAGTTACCATGAAGTTCAACAATTTCGTAGCAAGTTGTAAAATATATTGTGTAGTTTATAGGCCTATATGTTGGCATAGAAGCAGATGTCATGCTGACAACAGGCATCATCAACAAACGCACGTGACAGCGCCCGGTGTAGCCAGACGGGGGTCTTCAGAGTACACTTGGAAGATGACCTAATGGACGACACTCGTCTCATCGTAGAAGTGGAAAAACAAAAAGTTATTTATGACCCAAAAAATTAAATGTATAAGGACTTACAAGCCAAAGAAAAGGCATGGGATGCAGTGGATTGATCATTTGATAATACACGAAGTGACAAACGAATAAATACATATTCAAATACGTCACATAAATATTACACATGTAGCTACACCAAATAAGTCTATGATGTGTGACTTGTTTGAAAGTGTGTTTTCGTGTGTTTGCTAATATCCCTATTAAAACGTTTACACATAGTGTTAATAAAGACATTTACGATGCATGTTGAAGATGTTAGCATGGAGATTGCTTGTAAATCTGCTATTTATGATTTATGTTTATCAGATATTGCTTCATTATTAAATAAGCGTTCGTCAGCAAGCATTATGAAGAGGTTTGCTAATAAATGTTAAATGTTGAATAAAGATGCAAAATATGTCAACATTGTAGATGTAATCTTTTGACCAAAACTTCAAAGGCATGTCATTCTCCTATAATTAATGTGTTTTTTTACAAAGGACTAGTCATTTTGCGTTGGCAGATGGTACGTCATTTTTTTATGTTTTTTTTTTTGAAAGACAAAAAGTACAATCTGTCCAATCAGTACAACTTTTTACAATCTGTAAATAACAATCAATACAAACAAACATAAAGAACAGCAGCTAACAGTATATATGTGCAAAAAGAAACTTCTGGTTACAGGCTACTACAAACCTTTAAAATATTGACCATATTCAATATAAACACTATGTATAAAATAACTATAACATTTCTGCTATGGTCAGTTATTGTTTTTTGCTGTTCCGTTGCCTGGGGGCACCCAAAATCTACGTCGTATCCTTCTTCGTAATCTCCGTAGTAACAAATACAGCGCAATTGCCTTTCTTCTATCTACAATACGACTGCACATAAACACAGATGCACATGTACAGTGTAAATAAAACAAATACAGTAATATAAACTATTCTAATAAATCAAGACCAATTGTATTTAAAATTAGATTCGAATTTGCCCATTCTGTACAGAAGACGCCGGTTCAGCCACGCTGCAAACGCCACCGGTGTGAAAGGGCAATGGGCGCGCTGCTCCTGCTCTGCATACGCACCGCTTCTGCGCTGCTTACGCCCTGCTTACGCTTGCAGTGAAGCCGGCGTTATGAGCAGCACTTGTATTAATATGTTGTATGTGTGAGTCTCGCGCAGCGCTGCTCTGCTGCTCAGGAGTCTCGCGCTGTAGGGTGGGGATGGCGCGCGCACTGCTGGGGAGGCGGCTCACTCACAACGGTTAAATACAGTCTACAGTTTAACTTTGGCCTCTGAAAGTGTTTTTTAATCAGATGAAGAATAAATATTTAAACAAAATATAAACGTGTCACCTTGACTTCTGATACTGACTGTGAAACACATTTTATTGTCAATTAACTAAATAAAATAACTCTAATAATAGTAGTAATTGTAATATTAATAATAATAGCAATATTACACAAGATTATGTCATAAATCTCACAGAAATGTTTCCAAGAAGTGCATTGCAATGAAGTGGAAATCGGATACTGTTATCCCCATAAGTCTGTGGTTATTGAGGTTAATAACTGTGTACACTTGGGATAATTAACATACTCGTTAAGAAATAAAAGTAAAGTATTTCATACAATTTGGCAACCCTTTTCCCGTTTGGATTCTCATTTCGAGTTACACTGTAATAATTATGATATCCTGTATCATCCCATTCAATATTTTTTATTTTTGTGTGTGTCTGGTATTGTCTGGTCTTTTGCAACAAGTTATGTAATATTTGTGTTCTGTATTTTTTTATGTAACAGTTCAAAAGCAAACATAAAATATTAAAATAATAGTAATAATACATATTATTAATATTTAATAATAATAATGATAATTATTATAATGACTAATCTAAAGAGTGTATATTCTCATTGTAAGCAGAGCCGTTCTCCTCCCGTAAGGTGATCTGTGCTGTTTCGGTTCCGGCGGGGAGGGGCGGAGCACGTGCGGGAGATCGGATCACATTATGAGGGAATGACAGATATATATACATATTTTACAAACTAGGAAAAAACATCCAAACGAATAAAACCACCACTAAAAGCAAGTGAGTTTGCATGTTTTCACATAAATGTCTGTGGCTTGTTTGTTTTATTGAATAAACTCAGGTACATAAAGATAATTACTGTTAGGAAATTTAATCATCTGTCCCTCCGTTGATCGGAAGATCTTTTTATTAACGTATTTTTAACTTATATATAATATGCCTGGACGTGTCCTTCTCCGTGTTACGCAGTGTTCATACACCATTATAAACTATGATCTAAGTGACTGTTTACTGTCTATCTTCCGTAACAGAGTCCGTGCGTGATGCGCGCACACTGCTAAATTCAGTTAGAAACAAATCATGGATGTAAAGGATGAGAGCTTATGTTCTTTTATACACTAATTATTGGTTTATAGTATTAATTCATGTTTCATTTAAGCTGATCTGTCTATTAATTGTCTATTAATTACATAAGTCATTTTTTTCCGCGATCCCTATTGCTGGACGATTTTGCCTCTAATTGGTCAGATCAGCAAATTATTCAGACGCAAGCGTGGCCTCTTGCTGGTCTCTGATTGGTCAGAATCCCCAGAGTGTGTGAGATCTCAGTTCTGCAGTTCTCCCAGAGGGCGCTGTGTTATACACACTGTCTGGGGGGGGGTATACACTTTCAGTCAGTGGCGGCGCAGGGAGCTAGCAGGTGCTTCAGCTCCCCCAAGAAAGACCAAAGCACCCCATAGCACCCCAAATATTTTTTTCTGGAAGCAATTTTATACAGCCTATATTGTAATAATAAATAATTTAAAACAACAAATAAAATAAATAAAACATTTTACTCATTACTCATTATATTGATTATAATGTGACGTGAATAGACCACGGTCGCGCTTTTTATAAAATAAAAATGGAGCGTTCCTTCTGCCAAGTAAGCGATCTCATTGTAGTTTAGTTCCTAGTAAAATGAGAACATAAACGTAAATTTGCCCGATGTTGAGAACGCTTTCAGATGTTGATTCTGAACGGAGGAGTCCGCTGTGCTTTTGCAGATGCAGAGACTGCAGCTAGTACAACTTCAAGTTCCATTCAAATTAGCAACACAAGGTCAAGTGTTAAGGGGCCTATGGATTTAAGCCAGAAACCAGACGAAGGACCAAGACGCCCTATCCGTAAATACCCAGCCCAGATGTTTGAAACCAGCAAAGAAGCTTCCAGTCTGGATGGTTTGACCAATTTGACTGGCTGGAGTATTCTGTTGATAAGGACGCATTTTGCTTTTCATTTCATGCAGACATTTTTAAGCTGCGTTGGCCATGCTTTTCTAGAGCCAGCCTTCACAATTTCTGGATTCCAAAACTGGCGTAAAGCACAGCAGAGTTTTAAAGCACACAATATTAGTGCTGCACACAAATTTTCTGTGGAGGCATGGTGTGAATTTAAACAGAGAATGCAAGATGGCTCAAAAATACTGAACATTATTGATAAGGGACATTCTAAAGTGGTTGAAGAAAATCGGCATTATATGAAGGCTGTGATGGAGAGTTTGCGCTACACGGCATGTCAGGGCATCGCTCAGCGTGGTCACAGAGAGGATGATTAATCAGCGAACAGGGGAAACTTTGTCGAATTCCTCAATGTCATCAGCATGTTTGACCAAACTGTTGCTAAAAAGATAGCTGACAATCCGTCAAATGCAAAATATACTCACCACGAAGTGCAAAATGAGATAATCGCTATTATGGCTGATATGGTAAGGAAGCAGATTAGCGATGAACTAAGGGATGCTGGTTATTTTGCGTTAATAGTAGACGAGAGTAAAGACATCAGTAAAAAAGAACAAATTTCGGTAGTAGTTCGCTACCTACATGCCGGGAATATTATGGAAGAGTTTTTAAACTTTACGCCAGCTGATGGATTGAATGCGGATTCACTTCTACAGTGTATTAAAAGAACTCTCAGTCAATGCAACATTGATGTCAGCGCCTGCATCGGGCAATGCTACGATGGAGCGGCGGTGATGTCGGGGTGTGTAAAAATGGGGTGCAGGAAAAGTTCAGAAAAGAGGTGCCTCACGCATTATATGTGCACTGTCATGCACATAGACTTAATCTTACTCTAGTGGACTGTGTACGAAATATCCAGCCTGCTGCTGAGTTTTTCGAGATTGTGCAAATGTTTACAATTTTTTCTGGGTCAGTGGTCCATGACCTTTTCAAGAAAAACAAAAGGAGCTTGAACCTTCTGAACAACCAGTCGAGTTGAAGAAATTTAGTGAAACACGTTGGGCATGTCAGCACTCTGCGTTGTGGGCAATTAAAAAATCACTCCGTGCCATTCTGGCCACTTTGCAGGATATTCAGGTACAAACGAATGCGAGGCGAAAAACAGATGCAAGGGCAATGCAGGGGCTTATCGACCAACAGTTTGTTTTGCATCTCGTTTTATTTGAGGACATTTTCCGGGTCACCAAATTTGCTTCAGCCCAGCTCCAGTCACCCAATCTGGACATTTCATCAGCAAATGATCTGATCCAATCTGTCGTCACAGCACTATCCGAAAAACGTTCAGAGGAATACTGGAGCGACATACGAAACCGTGCAAATGAACTGTGTGGCTAGGTTGGCCTAGCATCGGGGAGCACACCACCACAAAGGAGAGATGCCCAACAAAGCCAGCGACTGAATGACTTTATCATCGAGGCTCCTATAAACCGCGCTCACAGCTCTAATGATGATCTGCGCACCGACTGCTTTTATCAAGTTGTTGACAGGCTGGTCAGTGAATTGACGAGACGCTTCTCTAAAGATGCCGACGATGTGTTGACGGGGGTCTCAGCCCTCAGCCCACAACACAAGTCATTCTTAGACAAGAAGTGTCTATTGCCCATGGCACAGTTTTACGGTATCACTGAAGAAAATTTAAACGCAGAGATGCACCAAGTCCGGCGTCTGCTTGAAAGAAAAACAAATCAAGGACACTCGATTAAAAACACTTCTGAATTGCTGTTACTTATGGAACCATATAAAGATGCGTTTATGGACTTGCACAAACTCATCTTGATATCCCTGACACTTCCTGTGACATCTGTGTCATGTGAGAGATCTTTCTCTTGTCTCCGACGCTTGAAAACATATCTGAGAAGCAACTGTGGGGATGCCCGGAACAGCGACTTGGCACTCTTGGCCATCAATACAAGAAGAGCGAAGGCTTTGGAAGTTCAGCGCATCATTGATGCTTTTGCCGTCAACCACAACAACCGTCACATTGTCCTAGTTTGAGATTGTAAATAGTAAGTGATCGTTGTCAAAGCTTTTTTGAATACTGATATTTCCACAGTGCTATGGGTGCATTTTGATATTGCCCTTGACTGGAATTCTGAAATGTTGTTCAATGAATGTCAATATGCAAAATCTTCAAGAATATTTGATTGAATGCTGAATACTGTGCTTGTTTAATTTAATAAAATAAAATATCTTAAATTGTGATTAATAAAATAATTTAACATTAAAAATTGAGTAGCCAAGTTTCGCTCATATTTATTGATAGTAGACCGATTAATAATGTGTGTGTGTGTGTGTGTGTATATAGATAGATAGATAGATAGATAGATAGATAGATAGATGGATATAGATAGATAAATAGATAACAAAAGATTGGCTTTTTACTCCTCAAATAAAATGTTAAAACAGGTCTATAATTATACAATGAATTATAGACCATTATTAACACTGCAGTCATCAATAAAAATCAATTAAATAATAAGCTTTGGCCTATTTTAAGCACCGACTTTAAAAAAACAACCTGTTTAACACGAAATAACTGCGTTTCTTCTCTTTTTTTCACTATGTACAGGCCACGAGAAATATTAAGGGAATAAATTAAAACAGCTAGGTATGCCGTTATCAGTATATGTTGAAGTAGATTCGTCTCTGAGAGAATATGCCGAAAGCTTCGTCATTACTCCGTTATTCTGTTTTTACTTTCACTTTCTCTAATTTACTGAAATTTAGACGGTCACCGGCATACCTCTTGCGCAAAATTTTCACGTTGCTGATGTAATATCCATTAGCTCGCCTTCACGGTTTAAAACAGAAATATTTCCATGTTTGCGACATTAACACACATATATATATATATATATATATATATATATATAAAATTGCGCAGCTCCCCTGGTCAGTGATCTAGCACCCCCTCAGCGCCTGCCTTCAAAATTCGCTGGCGCCGCCCCTGCTTTCAGTACACAAATCATTTAAAAGTACATTTTAGGGACAAGTGAGATTTTAAGCCTGGACACCATTTTAGAGCTTACTGAATACCTATATAGTCAGACAAATGAGGACCATCAAATGTCCTCAATTGTCAAGGTGGTCCTCAGTTTAACGGTGTGTATTCTGGTAAATGTACCCAAAAGTGACCTGAGTAAGTACACACACACACACACACACACACACACACACACACACACACACACACACACACACTCACACACCTCTCTCGCTCTCTCCTCTCACACACACACACACACACACACACGCACACCTCTCTCTCTCACACACACACACACACACACACACACACACACACATATTATATTATTATTATTACACACACTCACACATACACACACACACATATAACATACTTTCTTACATACACATATATATACATATACACACATTTATTTCATATAATATATACACACATACATACATATTACACACACATACACACATATACACACACACACACACATATACACACACATATAACATACACACACACACATACACACACACACACACACACACACACACACACACTCTCTCACACACACACACACACACACACATATACACACACACACACACACACACATACACACACACATACTCACACACACACATATATACATATTTCTCACACATATAATATACACAACACACACACACACACATACACACACACACACACACACACACACACACACACACACACACACACACACACACACACATTCTCACACATACACACACACACACACTCTCAAACACACACACACAAACACACACTCTCAGACACATCACACACTCTCAGACACACACACACACTCTCAGACACACATACACACACACACACACACACACACACACACACACACACACACACACACATATACAGGTAAGCCTGCATTATAAGGACATTTTCTTCAAACCAGAAAACGTGGTTTATAGGGACTATGCTTTCCTTTTATAGTAGAGCTTTCAAATAAAAAATAAATGCTTAAAAAATCAGGGCATCAAACACAACATTTATTTGTTATTTATCATTTATAAAACAAGATACACAACATCCTGAGTTTTGCTGATTTACAAGGACATATGTCCTGGAAGACAGAAACCTGAATTATGAGGACACAACGGTTTACAAGGACAGTGTGATGTCACGATGACATCACAGCTCATTAGAATATAACCAATACACACAAACATGACAACACCCTGCACTACAAAGACATAAGGGTTTACTAGGACTGTGAAATCATAATAATAAACTACGATAATTATATATTATATAAACAATAATAAAATTGTTTTATATAATTAAACTATTTTAAATTTATATCTGAAGTCCAAACTGTATATTTATATGCATTTAATGCCATAGCAAAACTTTTATTTGCAGTTTAGACTGCAGATAAGTTTGACATTGTCAAAATTGCTTTGTCATGCTGCGAATGATCGCACACAGTGTGAATAGCTCCATTGGGACCTGTTCTTTTAATTCAAGAGTGTCATCTCATCATATAGTTGTGCTGCTTAATCAAACTCAGTGTGAAAGGGCCTTAGGGTACCTACTGAATGCCTATAGAAGAAAAAACAATGTATGTCTCTTTTAGTTACACTCGAGTGCAGTATAAAACAACACATTCACAATGAATCTTGCTGAAGACAGATTTTAATGAACAGACTCACTCAAACACTGATTACAGGGAAGAAACAATTCCTCATGATTAAAGAGGCACCTGAGTGATGGAAACATCCATTTTGGATTTACTACAACAGCTTTAAAACAGTCCATGTGAACATACATTTTGATAGTCTTGCAAACAATGCAGATACTTCATACCAGATTAAAAAATAATAATTAAAAGCCTGTTTTTTATTTCATACCTTAAGCCGGACACACCAAGCCACCGGTCGGTGAGCATCTGTTGCGCTAGTATAGTTTGTTTGGCGTGTTCCTCACGTCGGCGCGAGTGAGAACTCTGATCGGTGCTCAGTTCAGCAAACGAGTCAGTGCTCCAGAATTACAGCGAAAGTGATGAAAACGAGTAAGTAAATGAAGGCAGCACAGACAGAAGACTGTTCTGATGTTACGTGATCTTACCCAAGCATTTCAATATGTGAATATTTTCATAACAACATGAGTCGCTAAAATGAAGTTATCAATACAACTGATATTCAAAATAGTAAGCAAGCACTGTTTTATTTCCATTTAGTATATCCGTTTATCTCTCGTATATCCGGGATCTCATTTTGAATAAAGAATATATACTATTGATAGCTGCTGATATAGACAGCTAACTCCTCTCGCAGGCACAGAACACACGTGTTAGTTTGCAGAGGGCTGTAGTCTGTGCGGTGTTCAAGCACAGATTTTTGGTCCGACACCGCGAGGCGACAACACTGTCGGCTTTCATCGCTGATAGTTCTTTGAAGTCAGTTTGGTGTGTCCCGGCCTTTACAAAAATTACAGACTGCTCGTAGAAAGCAGCTTCGTCAACTACAGAAAATGAACATTTAATTCAAACCTAGTTCAGTGAAGAAGTGTATGTTAGCTACAACAGCAGCAAGGATCAATTCATTTTCAACTTTTAAATCCAGTAAAAAGTATTACAAAAATATTTACAACAAGAGTTGAAATATCATCATTATAAAGTGCAACAATCTTTGAGAACTAAGCTGGAAAAACACATTTTTATAGCTGCATTCAGTAAACACTGACAGTGTAGTGGTTAGAAGGTGCAGACATCACTAACTTTCAGACCTCCTCTGTCTTACAAATGACTAAAGCACTATTAACATTCTAGTAACTACTATTAACTACCAAGAAACTGATTAACAATTTAGTAAATAGCACTCGGTTGAAACTGATAGTTCACTATTAGCTAATAAATAACTATGATTTTTATTTTCATATCTCCTGGAGAACTACTAAGAACTACTGTATACAGGTTCAAAATGTATGTGAATTATGCATAATGTATATTTAATTATAAAGTGAAGATCATGATAATCCACTAGTAACAAATCAAGTATTACCAAATATTTCTAAAGAAACTATTAATTACTTGGATCAATATTCTAAAGTGAAAAGCATAATAACTCTCTAATATTGACTGACGTCATTGTAAGCTTTTGAGATATATGTAAGGTTTTGGATAGTAATGACTGATGTGTTACTACATCCTTCTGAATAAATTACTCATTATTTGGATCAGTATTCTAAAGTGAAGATAACGGCAACCCACTAGTAATGATTTAAGTGTTAGCAAAATTAATTACTAACCAGAAACTTACAAAAACTTCAAAAGTTTACAATAACGTCAGTAATTACTAGGAGTTATCACGATCTTCACTTTAGAATACTGATCCAAATAATCAATAATTCTTTCTGAAGAATTTGGTAATAATTGAGTCATTACTAGTGGATTGCCATGACCTTCACTTTAGAATTAATTATACACTATGTTTTCATATTAATTATATTTATGCAGTAGTTCTTGGGGAGGTATGCAAAACATTTGACTATGCACTATCACTTACTAATTCATTAATCAGAGTTTCTTGTTAGTTACTAGTAGTTACTAGAGTGCTAATCTTGCGTTACTCATGTTTTCTCGTGTAGTTATTCATTAATGATGGAACAGTATTGTAAAGTGTTAACCCCTTATGTTTTCACTGAATGTTTTTAGCACAGGCTCTTCAGCTTTTTCGCTCTTTAGTGGCCATATGTCCTTTGGCTGTGTAGAAATGTTTCATCATTCTTCTCTCCTCACGATGTTCAACACGTCCAGTCACTATAAACAAGAAAGCAAAATACTGTGAACTATATGCATTCAGTAGCATTGTATAAAGCAAACTGTTTTAGATAATGTCATTGCCTATAAGAAATCTGAAAGTCTGATAGTTTAGAGGTTTTAAAAGGCCTTACAATAAAAGTCACACAGAGAAACAAAGGATTATGAGTTGTCTGCTTATACGGAAAACTGTTGTGCCTCACTCTGAAAACCGTCAAAATAAAAGCTTGTGGTAAAAATTAAGAAATTAAGGCGTAAATAGTAGAAATTAGTATTGCAATTTTTACGGTCTTACTATACAATTGTATTATTATATTTAAATTTACAGTAAAATAATATTTGTTTTTAGTTTATTTTTTATAATTAATTGGTCAAAAATAGTAGGATTGTGGTCAATGAAAATAGCTACTGAAAGAGGTTTGAGTTGGTTCTTATAAAGAGTTAACACAAGCGTAAACACCCACATTTCTCAAGTTTTCCCAAACTGTTCAGCCTTAAAAAGATGGTTTACCATTGCCATTTCTCATACGGCAGAAAAATATATTGCATGTCAGTTTTTGTTGTTGTTTTCTTAAATACTGTGCAGCCCTAACAGCTAAATTTCAGAAAGGACTTTGACATAACATCGGTGTTTGTCTTCGAAATAACCATGAACATGTTGACTTTATCTAATTAAGTTTATTTTGATCAACTATCTGTCACGGTTTCTTTAAACAGTGCTCTTAGCTCCTAATTTAATAAGCACTGCTGGTGTCATTACAGTCATAAGACAAACAGGGATCTGCACACTGCTCAAGTTTTACAACTCTTTTAAGTTATTTCTGCAGCATGTTCATTTTGATTAATCTCCCATTTTCGTCTATGCTATGCTATCCAATCACTGCATTCAAACCTCGAGTATATGATTCAATAAGAAAAACAGGCATTTTGAATATTAACACAGAGTTGGAAATATTCCTTTATTTGAATAACCTTAGTTTGATACAATACTTTGAGACTGTATCAGAAAGTGCATAAAATCACTTATCAGTGAGTGTTGTCAATTGATAAAAAAATAATAATAATAATTAAATCGCACATTTTTTTCTGAAATTAATCTTCATTTTACTGTGGATTAATTTACAAGCGATGCACAATTCGGCACAGGATTTTTCGGAAAACCTGAAACTTAAAGACGACGCTGTACGACTATATTGGATCTGACAGTAATGTCACACAAGAGTGAGTAACTGCTTTTATTACGTGATCACTATTGCTTTGTCTGTTATTACAGATCGTTTGATATGTACTAAATATTTATGTGTTTTTGCCCTAAAATCACAGCATCGTCCATCTATGAAGGATGTAGACTGTCGAACATACACAACTATTGGCCAATCATAGCAGTGGGTGTTTACTTCGGAGTCTACAATTCACCACGCCTGTTCAAACAGAGCGGTTTGATGACGGGGGTCAGAAACAGGACAGAAAACAGCCTATTACTTCAAAATTATGTTTTTTAATGTAAAAATCTTCTTAACATTTTAAGTGGAGCTCAGAGAACAGAAAAAAAAAAAAAAAAAACAAAGGCAGTTCATGACCCCTTTAAAACAAAACCAAACTGCAGATCACCAGTTTGTTCACCATATTCAAAGAATTTTAAGGACTTTTTTAAAGCTTTATATAAAGCAGCATTCACTTACATAATGAAGTGCATTTGTCATACATATGCTACACATATGGTGTAGCCATTGGTTTCACAACAATAATTATCATAATTACACCACAAATATGGCTTATCATCTGAAAAATGTACGTATTAGCAACTTTACATGGCCGCTCAATCTAATGTTAACCCAGAGAAATGTGCGCTATGGAAGTGTTTGTGTGGAGTGGACAGCAGCGCTCACTGCAGGACAGATTGAGGCGCCGGTGCGCTCACTTGCTCTTTAAACATTCGTAATTTTTGCTCATACAGATAAAATTAATACATATTTCAAATATGTAAAGACTCTACGTTTAAATTTGTGTGCACTCATAATAACGAAACATTGTGCTTTTGTAAAATAAAGCAAACAGGATGCGCTTACAGCCGTCTCGGTCTCTGTGAACTTGAACATGAAACTGCATGTATATCTTTGCCTTAAAGACATCAATAAATATATATATATAGAGTGAAGTGTCTACTTTCAAATAAACTAATTCAAATGAAATACAAATATTCTCAGATTATGTAATCCGTATGAAACATGCATATAGGTGCATCAATACCATGGAGATGATGAGTCAGTGTTGCCGAGTTCATCTCTTAAACCGAAAACAAAAAGCACTAGTTTATCAAATTATTAAAATGTTAACACAGCCTCCTTACTGTTTTCCCTGACACATTCATTACTTCTGCTGGTGCTGTGGCAAGCTTTGTGCGTGTGCTTGAGCACTTATTAAGCTACGTAGGCAATTAAAGGCTCATTATTATTATTTAAATGGTTTATTAATAAAGCGTGTGAATAGTCGACTAATGCTTCAAATGAACGACTACTAGTCGACCAGATAAATTCTTAGTCGAGTGCAGCCCTGATTATTAGGCCTGTTATTATTCAGCTTTTAGTATCAAATTGCCCCACTATTTCACCGCTCAACACACAGGCGCAAATGAGGATTAGGCTTCTTCTCTTCATTGGAAATGTTTTAAAAACAGACTATAAAACTAAGCCCACAACAAAATTGAACTGCAAGGTGATAAACCTATATTTACAAATTATGTCAAGAGTAAGAGACATCTTTTCTTGAACAGCTGTATGAATAAACATGCTGATACTGCATCGTTAAAAAATATTAATGCATATTCTACATCATCATCATAAAAAATTGCAGATAATAAATCAGTCTAATACAGGGCTTGTCATGGGGAGCACCGTCCAGAGCGCTGTATGACTGATGTGTCTGTTTAATTTAACTTTACTCCAAATATATGAACTTACCTGTTTTAAATACTTTTATTTAACGTCTTCGTTTATGTCCAATATTTAGTTCTTTAAACTAATATTTATCCAATATCCAATATTTGGCAAACCATTCTGTCCTTGCAATGTAGTGTGTTTTCAGGTTCACATATGGTGTAACTACAATGACTATGGTTTCAATACAGTGTCCTGACAAACCATTCTGTCCTTGCAATGTAGTGTGTTTTCTGATTAACAGCGTGTAACTCTACCACAAGTCTCTATGTAAATTTTCTATTTTGCAGATATAAAGTAAGCACACTCAACGAAAATTACACAATACCTGTTCTGAACTTCTGGTAAGAGTTTTGACATCTCAGGTAACGGCATCTGCGTTCATCTGTAAAAGAGAGAATAAATGTAGAATATTTGCTCAAGCTAAAGAAACTCGAAGAACAAATCTAGACACTGTAAGTCTGCTTGTGGTCACAAATTGAAATTACGTCTTTAACATGACGCTTGACTGTCTATTAAGTTTCTATTTTCACTTTCTATGGTTGAGATGTAAAATGAACACAGCTGGATAGTCAAATACCAACTCACATAAGGATGCACACAACATTTAGGCCTAAATTATTTTACAACACCTCAGCTGCAAGTGTGCAACTTTTTGTTCAAAATTAACAATGCATTTTATGAGTACATATCAATCAATCTTCCAAAAATTTCTCATCTTAATATGAATCAGTACATTAAAAAGTGGGACTGTTTTCAATTTGTCAGGTCTATCCTGCCCAGTAACTGTGTGATTCTCCATATCCATAAACAGAGAAGTAGATATAGCTACAATACAGCTAAATTGAACAGAAAACCAGTGTATTGATGCATCATTTTTTTTCTTTGCATATTGCATACACATTATATTGAACATATAATCAACTTTTATTATATTTTATAGAGAAAAATAATAATGCTATAATTATCGTTATTGTTTTAGCACTCTGCTTCTATTGTTTTAATTTGTACGTTGTTTTGGATTAAAGCATCTGCTAAATCAAGGGTTTTCAAACTGTGGGTCGCAACCCACGTGTGGATTGCAGAGTGGGATAAGGTGAGTCGCACAAAGTCACTTGACTACAGCTAAATTTGTGTTTCAATGACACACACACACACATTTCAGTCTAGGTTGTGCGTTTTGAAGCACGGGAGTGAACATGTTGTAACATGGTAGTTTGTTTTAACATGGGAGGTCTATGGGACTGACTCCCTTTTTTGAGCCAGTCTTTAGCGGCCAGTCGATGAATTGCAGTGTTAGTCACTTCCGTGTTGGTTTCAAGAGAGACTGGGAGGTTGACACTTGGGTAAACCCCATGCTGAGTTCACCGGAGTGAGCTGTTTCGAGTTTTTATGGACATGTTTCATATTTTAATGTCTGTAAACTAAAATAAAAAAACTTAAACATTAGTATTGAAATTTTACGGTTGTACTATGAGATAAAATTGTTATTTTTCTTAAATTCTTAATTTCTGCCATATTAAACTTTTAAGTAAGATTAAGCTTAAAGTAATGTCAATTGTATTTTGATCTCAACCATTTTATGGGTTGTAAAATAGGGAATGCAGGATATATCGTTTTAGCATCTACACTGTGATGTGCACAACAGGCACAATGCCCAGAAGAGATCGTAGTTGATTTGTGATCTGTACGGACCATGACCCACAGTTCAGAATGCATGTGATTTGCAGATTAATTGCGAAGCTTAACCATGATAGAGAGAGTGTTTATCATTTGCAAGTGATTTTAAGCCCTGTCAGTTTAAACATTCAAGCCTTATTGATGTCAAAACACTGCATTGAAAGGACAGAGCGGTTTGACAGGATATTCATCATGCGATTCATTCAGAAACAAAACAGCACCGTGCTTTGATTGGCGATGCACAACAGTTCTGCTGAGGCTTTATTAACTTTTATAACTGCTTTATAAAATCAGTCATGTTTGCACGCATTTTAATTGGGATAAATAGCCCTTGTGATAATGCCTTACCGCGTACAGTATGGGTTATATTAATTATAAGACAAAAACGAATATACTGCATCGTTAAAAAATATGAATGCATATTCTACATCATCATCATAAAAATTGCAGATAATAAATCAGTCTAACACGGCTGTTTGTTTAATTTAACTTTACTCCAAATATATGAACTTACCTGTTTTAAATACTTTTTACGTCTTCGTTTATGTCCAATATTTAGTGTTACACTGTTGTTTTTAAAATAAATATACTTTTGATTTTCACCGTTGACTGATTTTGCAGATCTTTTAGACTGATATAACATCCGTAAGGCCGATGCGGCAAACTTGTCAGGTGGCGCAGTACTAATAGCGATGTATGACTGTTGTATGCGAATATATAAGAACTAGATGTTTTAAATATTTTTATATTCAACATTAGTGATCGACCGATATTGATTTTTATTACCGATACCGATAATTTATACATTTATGTACCGATAACCGATATTCAGAACCGATATTTATTTACTGTTATAAAGTAAATAAATAACAGAGTGAAAGTAGGCTTGCCGTGATAGACGTGAGACGGTTATACTGGTGTTAAGCCACAACACTGTTACATCACTTGCTCACCATGGCACCGTCCCCCACCGTCCTTTAGATTGTTTTTATTGTAATAAAAATAAATTCGTTCAGATAGAGGACACTAAAATTAAAACTGAACGTGGCTGCTAAATGCAGCGCACCGAACGAACGGTGCAATTCTCTTTCCTTTTTTTTGTATTATGCTTATCCTATCATTTTAAATGACAGACTGTGTCAAATTTATTTATTTTTTCTCTGCTGCACTTTTCACTGTGTTAACAGCAAGATGTTAAATTAATTTATTGTTTTGACAAGACTAATAAAATAGCTATTAGGCTAAACCTACATTTTTTCCTATTGTGTTGTAGGCTGAATGTTAGCATAAACAAATTATATCCTGACAAAACAAATTATAATAAGGATTACAATTTTTTATTACTTTTTCCTATCTGTGAAACTTTATTCCGTGTTGGCAGCAAAATGTTATTGACATTTATCAGTCAATAAATTCAAGACTCTTGACAAGACAAAAATAAAATAAATACACCTTTATGCAGACTAAACTTGTATTTGTTAGCCTTGCTCTCTTTCTTTCAGCAGAAATGTGAACAAACAGAATATTTCCGGGAGCTGTGTGAATACAACCTAAAATAGTCCCAGCAGACCTCTACATCACAGATCAGATTTCATTTATCACATGAAGAGAGATGATTGACAAGAAGAGTGAGGTGACACAGACAAGAAGAGTGAGGTGACACAGACAAGAAGAGTGAGGTGACACAGACAAGAAGAGTGAGGTGACACAGACAAGAAGAGTGAGGTGTGACAAGAAGAGTGAGGTGACACAGACAAGAAGAGTGAGGAGACACAGACAAGAAGAGTGAGGTGACACAGACAAGAAGAGTGAGGTGACACAGACAAGAAGAGTGAGGCGAGACAGACAAGAAGAGTGAGGTGACACAGACAAGAAGAGTGAGGTGACACAGACAAGAAGAGTGAGGTGACACAGACAAGAAGAGTGAGGCGAGACAGACAAGAAGAGTGAGGTGACACAGACAAGAAGAGTGAGGAGACACAGACAAGAAGAGTGAGGTGACACAGACAAGAAGAGTGAGGTGACACAGACAAGAAGAGTGAGGCGAGACAGACAAGACGATGTGGAAGAGTTTCAAAACCAAATGTAAATGCGCCGTTTTAAGCCTGTTCTGAGTCTGACATTAATCTAGGTCAAGGAGAAAACTCACCGAGATCTACCAAGTGAAAAGTATATAAATTATAAAATACACATTAAATAAATAAAAAAGGCTTGTTGTGATGTATCTTTATGTTGCATTCATTTAATAATGATAAATAAAATAGTATTTTATTATTATTCGGATCTAAGTGATAATGTCATTCGTTTCTCATTTATTTGGTTCCACAGTATTTGCTGTTTTTTATTTTAAACACTGCTGCTGCTGATATTAAAGTCCAGGCTATTTAAAACCTGAGGAAAAGACGGAAAACTCAAACAAAATATCAACTTCATTTTAAACTACAGTTTTAGGTTTATAAGCTGTTGAATAGGCTAAAGAGTGAAGAATAATTCACTGGATAATGTTAATTCACTGAATAATATTCTCTGTAATATTGAAATAAGCTATAACAAACAAAAACATTGTATTTTATTGCATTTCAACTGGCATGTTTTATCAGAATTATTCAAATGTTTTTGTCATTCTAGATTATGAAATAACTGCTGACAGCGCCGGGTTTATCTATTTACACAGAACTATACTCAAACTGCTATCGCTTGAGGAGAAAATAAACAATTTCAATAGAGATTAGTGATCGACCGATATTGACTTTTTATAACCGATACCGATATCGATTATTTAAAGTTTATTTAACCGATAACCGATATTCAGAACCGATATTTATTTACTGTTATAAAGTAAATAAATAACAGAGTGAATATAGGCTTGCCGCAGACGGTTATACTGGTGTTAAGCCGCAACACTGTTACATCACTTGCTCACCGTGGGACCGCCCCCCACCGTCCTTTAGATTGTTTTATAGTAATAAAAATAAATTGTTCAGATAGAGGACACTACAATTAAAACTGAACGGCTGCTAAATGCAACGCAGCGAACGAACGAGTCTTGCATCACAGCAGTCTAGGTCTGCATTGCCGTCTGTCCCGACCAGATGTATTACTCCGCTGTCCTTGAAGGACGTGTAATTCTCTTCCTTTTTTTGTGTTATGCTTATCCTATCATTTTAAATGACAGACTGTGTCAAATGTATTTATTTTTTCTCTGCTGCACTTTTCACTGTGTTAACAGCAAGATGTTAAATTAATTTAGTGTTTTGACAAGACTAATAAAATAGCTATTAGGCTAAACCTACATTTTTTTCCTATTGTGTTGTAGGCTGAATGTTAGCATAAACGAATTATATCCTGACAAAACAAATTATAATAGGGATTACAATTTTTGTATAACTTTTTTCCTCTCTGTGAAACTTTATTCCGTGTTGGCAGCAAAATGTTATTTACATTTATCAGTCAATAAATTCAAGACTCTTGACAAGACAAAAAATCCCGGAAATAGTCAGACCTCTACATCACAGATCAGATTTCATTTATCATGTAAAGAGAGATGACTGACAAGAAGAGTGAGGCGAGACAGACAAGAAGAGTGAGGTGACACAGACAAGAAGAGTGAGGTGACTCAGACAAGAAGAGTGAGGTGACACAGACAACACGATGTGGAAGAGTTTCAAAACCAAATGTAAAAGCGCCGTTTGACTTCTGAGTCTGACATTAATCTTATAGTCTGGGAGAAAACTCACCGAGATCTACCAAGTGAAAAGTAAATAAATGATAAAATACACATTAAATAAATAATTAAAAAGGCTTGTTGTGATGTATCAAAATGATAAATACTGTATTCAACTACATCTGCCTTCATTTAAATATGAGAGAGAAAAATAATGTACAAATCATGTCACTGAATATCAGCTCTTACAAGTAAAAACTGTGATATGCTGTAACAGCAGCAAATCTTTGAGCACTGTGTGACACAGATTGTTGGCTTTTTATCCAGCACAGAGATAGTTTGTGTATCAAGTGATAGTTAAAAAAAAACATTAGTTTCTCATTTATTTGGTTCCAGTCTGTATTTTCACAGCGCCATGAGAACCGTATTTCTCCTCAAACACAGAATACGTAGAGAGGTGAATACGATCTATTACCCCTGATCTAAGTGATAATGTAAATAAAAAAAACATTAGTTTCATTTAACAAGTTTGGTTCCACAGTATTTGCTGTTTTTATTTTAAACACTGCTTGAATAATTGCTGCTGATATTAAAGTCAAAGTAAAGCTCAAATATTAGGCTATTTAAAACCTAAGGAAAAGAGGGAAAACTCAAACAAAATATCAACTTCATTTTAAACTACAGTTTTAGGTTTATAAGCTGTTAATAGGCTAAAGAGTGAATAATAATAATTCACTGGATAATGTTAATTCACTGAATAATATTCTATGTAATATTGAAATAAGCTATAACAAACAAAACATTTGTATTTTATTGCATTTCTCAACTGGCATGTTTATCAGAATTATTCAAATGTTTTGTCATTCTAGATTAAAATAATCTACAGCGATATTATTTTTTACACAGAACCGATACTCAAACTTATATCGCTTAAATATCGGGATAAAATAAACAATCTCTAATAGAGATGTATTTATTTAGATGTTTATTGGCGAAACAATGGTTCTATAGTAAATGTTAATATAATTCAGCGTGTTTCAAACAAGTTAATCTTGTAAACAAGTTAATCTTGTATGTGTGTGTGTCCACTGCAGTTGTGTGTGTGTGTGTGTGTGTCCACTGCTCCAGGTGTGTGTGTACTTGGATGGGTCAAATACAGAGAACACATTTCACTGCTGGTTATACTCTGTATAATTATGTATGTAAAAATAAATAAAATACCGATATTTTTTTTACAAAACCGATAACCGATTATGGTAAAATGCTTAAATATCGGAAAAATATCGGTAAACCGATATATCGGTCGATCTCTATTCAACATATTAGTTTAACATTATGTTTGAAAGTATATTATTATGTATAATAAGTATATTATGTTTGAAAGTATATTATTTTTGATTATTGGTGCTTTCATAGGCTCTCTCTCTCACGTGCAATTTAAAACAACAAAAGTTAGATCCCACAGGCTGGCTCATTGAAAATGACACAATACCTGTTCTGAACTTCTGGTAAGAGTCTTGACATTTCAGTAACGGCATCTGCCTTCATCTGTAAAAGAGACAATAAATGTACGTAAATACTGGTGTAGAATATTTGCTCAAGCTACATAAGTAAAATAATCCTGTGATATGCTGTGAAAGCAGCAGAATCTTGAAAGCACTGTGACACAGATTGTTGGTTATACCACCCAGCACTAACCTTTATAACATCAGTTAAAATATGAGGTACAGCATAGGGTCGACCGATATGTGTTTTCAGGGCCGATGCCGATACCGATTATTACAGATCAAGTAGACCGATAACCGATATTTTGAACCGATATACGTGTCTGGTGTAAAATGAAAATGAATGCCAAAATTAATAATAACAAGAGCTCTGTCAAAAACATTCTTTAAATGCTTTTAAACATGTCTTTAATTCTGAAAACTGTTAATAACAACAACATTAAATAAACAGTAATATTAATAATAACATAAGTGCAGGGATCACCCAGAAACATTCTGTAAACATTTTGTAAAACTTAAAGTAAACGTATTTAGCGTATTGTGTGATTATTCTCAACAAAAGTTGTAATAATTGTTGTAGTTGTATTACGATATTCTACTGCACCACAGTAATATATTTGGCTAAACCGAACTTATATTTTGACAGGTTGCCATGAGGACCTTTTAAGTTTCTTAATAAGGCTTAATATTTATAGATACTAGTCCATAGCGCGAGTAGATTTAAGTGTACTGACCTACTTTTGATTAATTCATCCAAACTTTGACAAATTCCATGACATTCCGCGTTATACGTTAAATTCCATTATATGACTGCATTCCGCGATTCCGCCCGCATTTTCCGCATCGCGGACATCATAGGTTATATTGAGGTGTTTTGCAACTTCAGTGTAGTGGATTGTGATTTATTGCAATCGTATTGTACCTTTGAGAGACAACTGATGCGTGATCACTGAGGCAGCTCCAGTTAACAAATGCTTTCGGTGTGAGACTGCCTTCAGTTTTCCGTTGATTGGTCGGACTCGTGACTCTCTACATATCAGATGAGCGGTGGGCGGAGATTGCTCTCAGAGATTGAGAGATTGCCTCACTCTCACAGAGTGTTGAGCTCAGACAGGCTGCATCGAGCCAAATAGTGCATTTAAACATTAAATAGTTTCACCTGTATTATTTATTCACCAATAAATAATGTCACCTGTAAATAGTATGTTTGTTTGCATTAAAAAATTAAATTAAAATTAAATCAAAAAATTATCGGCAAATCTGTTTTGAAAATGGCCGATATCGATAATCGTAAAATGCTTAATATCGGCACCGATAATCGGTCGACCCTAGTACTGCATTAAAGTGTTGTTTTACGCCTGACATCTGGTTCTGCCTTTTCTGGTACAGAATTTAACCATGCAAAGCTACAATGACCAAACCTTATTGATGTCACTGACAACACACTGTGACTGTATTGAAAGGACAGAGTGGTTTAGCAGGACTTTATGACAGTTATATGTCTACTATTCACTAATCATTAACACACTACAGTGTCCTGGCAAACCATTCTGTCCTTGCAATGTAGTGTGTTTTCAGGTTCACATATGATGTAACTACAATGACTATGATTTCAATACAGTGTCCTGACAAACCATTCTGTCCTTGCAATGCAGTGTGTTTTCAGGTTCACATATGGTGTAACTACAATCACTATGGTTTCAATACAGTGTCCTGACAAACCATTCTGTCCTTGCAATGTAGTGTGTTTTCTGATTAACAGCGTGTAACTCTACCACAAGTCTCTACGTTAATTTTCTATTTTGCAGATATAAAGTAAGCAAACTCAAAGCATTGAAAATGACACAATACCTGTTCTGAACTTCTGGAAAGAGTCTTGACATTTCAGTAACGGCATCTGCCTTCATCTGTAAAAGAGACAATAAATGTACAGTCATGGCCAAAAATATCGGCATCCTTGGTAAATATGATCAAAGAACGCTGTGAAAATAAATTTACATTGTTGACCTTTTTGAACTTTTTTTATCACAAAAATCTAATCTTTCATTGGATAATAAACATTTTAAATGGGGGGAAATATCATTATAAAATACATTTTTATCAAATACACGTTGGACACAATTATTGGCACCGCTAGAAATTCTTCTGAGTAAAATATAGTATATTCCCATTTATATTCACAATTTTGAGCAGTCCAGGATGATTATGAACATGAAATTATCCAGCTATGGCTTCCTGTTTCACATAAATATAAATAGGAGGGAAAACACTACCAGCTAAAAGTGTGTTCACACTACCTGGTGATGAGGTCGCTAGTGAGTGTTCTCGCTACTGGTTGCCTTGACAGCAAATTAGGTTTCTTACCACTACATACAAACATTTTGAAGGCAAAATACTAAAAATATAAATATGAATTAAGTACATACAATTTTTTTTATGAGAAACAGAGCCTACTTTTTTCCATTGAGTATGTTTATCTACCGCTGAGAGGAGAACGATCACGTAAGCTCAACCGTCTTCTTTCAGATTGGCGGTTGCTCCAGAATGTCGCTCTTCATTTGCATAAAGTTGAAGGATTCTGAACTTTGTCGTGTCGCTGGACACGCCCCATCCGGTCGCCAACAGTCGCTATCGCTCGCTGTCCCTCGTGTCGCCGGAAATCGCCAGCTCTCAATTGAAATTAATGGGATTGTGTCACTTGTAGTGTGAACGGGCTTTAATCATCCATAACAATGAGAAAAACTAAAGAATATATTTCTGAAGTGCAGCAAAGATAATTTAGCTTCACAAATTAGTGAAGTGGCTTTAAGAAAATAGCTAAAGCAGTGAAAATTCCCATTTCCACCATCAGGACTATAATTAAGAATTTCTAGTCAACATAAAATGTTATGAAACTGCCTGGAAGAGGACGTGTGTCTATATCGTCCTAATGCACTGTGAGAAGTAGAGTTTGAGTGACCCCAAGGACCACAGCTGGAGAATTGCAGAAAATAGTTAAGTCTCTGGGTCAGAAAACCTTAAAAATGGTCAAACATCACCTACATCACTACATGTTTGGGAGGGTTTCAAGAAAAATTATCCTAGCTCATCCAAAACAAACTCCAGCATATTCAGTTATCAGACACGACTGGAACTTCAAATGGGACTGGCTTCTATGGTCAGATGAAACTAAAAATGCTTTTAGCAGCAAACACTCAAGATGGATTTGGTGAACACAGGGATAAAACATACCCCATATGTACAATTAAATATACTGCTGTATTTTTTATGTTGTGGGCCTATATTTATGTTGGAGATGGACATCTTATTTAGACGCATGGAATCATGGATTATATCAAATACCTACAGATAAAAATCAACAAGTGAATGACTCTGTTAGAAATCTTACAATGGGCCATGTTTGGATCTTCCTACCGGACAATAATACAAACTGGGCACAAAACCAAGCTTCTGCTATGGCCATTCCAGTCCTCTGACCTGAACCCTGTAGTGAAGAGATGAAGCACCAACATGGAGCTGGGAATCTAAAGGATCTGGAGAGATTCTGGATGAAGGAATGGTCTCTGATATCTTGTCAGGTGTTCTCTAACCTCATCAGGCATTATAGGAGAAAATGTAGAGCTGTGTTAAACTGGCAAATAGAGGTTTCAAAAGTATTGAATAAAAGGGTGCCGTTAATTGTGGCCAACGTGTATTTGAGAAAACATTTATTTCATAATGATATTTCCCCATTTTTTAATTATCCAATGAAAGGTTAGATTTTTGTGATTTTTTAAATAAAATATCAAAAGGATTATGCAGATTAATTTTCACAGCCTTCTTTGATCATATTTACCAAGGGTGCCAATATTTTTGGCCATGACTGTAACGTAAATACTGGTGTAGAATATTTGCTCAAGCTAAATAAGGAAAAAATACTGTGATATGCTGTGAAAGCACTGTGACACAGATTTTTGATTATACCACCCAGCACTAACCTTTATAACATCAGTTAAAATATGAAGTACTGCATTAAAAAGCCATTTAAAAAGTGTTGTTTTACGCCTGACATCTGGTTTTGCCTTTTCTGGTACAGAATTTAACCATGCAAAGCTATAATGACCAAACCTTATTGATAGCTTTCAGTCATGTGACCGGCTCAAAGAATTGGAGGGCAAAACATCCATAGAACTGCAGGACAAGCGTGTCAATTTTTCATCTGTTTCCCAGCCGCAAATATTTTGATCACCTCTCAAAAGAACAAAACAAAGGTATTTCTGAACGAAATGCAAGTTTTGGCCATTTGCAATCCATATTAAGCACCCGCAGCAATATTTCAATCAAAAATAGTGCAACAAAACATTGTAAAAACACTTAAAGTGTCGTAATATATTTAAAACAGTAATATTAAAGATCAAATTCAGTAGTCACCATATTAATGATGCATAGTTTATGACGCAATCCGCTTAACGGTTCAGTGTTTTCCTTCTAATGGTTTTCTATGGGAAGCCATTTAACCTGAAACTTTGCATGTTGCGTTTATATTCTGGCTTCATCTGGTAGCCTGTACAAAATATACATCATCAATAAGGTGTTTACTGAATGTTTTACTACATTATTACTTGATGCAATCTGTGTAAAAATAACTGGCGGTCAGTGGAGCAAAGCTTGGTTTTGCCCTCCAGGTGGGCGTTCCTATAATGGTGTGACGTCAAATGAAAACTATCAATTGATGTCACTGAGCAAGCTCAGAACAGCTTTACTCGGGAACCAAAGCTGATTACGCGACACTGTGGCAGCACAGCGCTGTGAGATCCAGTGAGAAGCATTTAAATTCACCTCAGAATGAATAAAGGTTGCTGTGAGATCTAGTGAGAATCATTCAAATTCGGCCCAGAATTTTGTGTCATAAACAGTAGGGATGGGAAGATTCCCTGATTCGCTCGGTGCACCGGCAAAAAAAGTTAACGATGCGATGTATCAGTTTAAAAAGTGTGCATCGGATTCAAGTTGGCATTTGTATCACGATGCATCGTTTCTAACATATTTGCATCTGTAAAAAACTATTTATATTTCATTACTAGTGGATGCGCTACACTTGTATTGTTTAGAAAGTGACCAATAATCTGTGACCAATATTATAAATGTAGATTGATTTCTCCTCGAGAAACTGTTTCTCAAGCGCATTCTCTTATCAATGCTGCGTGTGAATATGACAAATCACAACACTGCGGATACCCGAGGAAAAGCATGGATTAAAGTCCAAAACCTAACTTGAAATAAACTAACAAATCAATCGGGCTAAAGCGTTTATAAATGACAATGTAAGTTCACACAATCTACCTAATTTGTGTACGCTTATTCTTAAGCAGCCCTTAATGTCAATCGTGGATCAAATCGATCCACCGTGACAAACAGTGAATATATCTGTGCTGTTTAATGCATTTGAGACATTTTGTTTTCCTCAATGTATAACTGACATGTCACGAGTATATTTTTCATCTGTAAATGTTAGAAAGTCATGCAAATATATCCATTTTGCTATCAGGAGTGGACAAGCTAAACAGACAGAGCTCAATAATTAGGAGTCAAATATGCATTTTATGATAGCAGTAACTGTAAAGGGACTATTGTAATTGGTAAATAAAATGTAAGCTAATACAGTCCTAATTACTAAGCTCAGATGAGTTAATGTGTGTTTCTTACAGCAGTTCAAATGTAGTTTTAATTTAGTGATTTTAACTTTTAGTTTAGTGATTGTTAAAGAGCATTGTTAGATTGTAATGTTCTAATGCTATCTGTTCTAACTATAAAAGGTACAGCTGTTATAAAACCAGAGAGAAAGGCTACATGGCTATGATAGTATGTGAGGGAGTCAGTGGTAATATAATTGCATTCCTATTGGTCAGTGTTAGAAGAGCTAAGATTAGCCTGAACCAGGTTAGCTTTCCAGCATAAGTAGCCACACTGTCTGAGGTTGATCTTTGTTCAATTTGCTTCATGGAACCAAATCATTTGACTGTGAGTCAGACTAACTGAAATTATCCTGGCCTATTTGGTAAACTTGTTTTATGAAACAGGCCTCGAGGTGTTAGAAGTCAGAAGACATAAGTTAATTTATGATTTGCTGTCTGTCTGAACCAAAGAAATAATAGAAATCATATTTTTTCCATTACATCGAATTGCATTGTGTTGAATGGAATCGTAATAGGGGTGAATCGTATCGCATCGCTAGCTGCTTCATATGTATCGTATCGTTGGCTATGCATCAAGATGTGTATCGGATAGGCCTCAGTTATGGAGATGCACATCCCTAATTAACAGCACTGATGTACATCAGAAAACCAGAAGCAGTAACACTAACTGACAATGGTGTTGTGGCAGAAATAGTCCAATGTTATTACATTGTTCATTTCAGGGTCTGTACAACCTTTTGAGAGAGAATTTCCAATGACTTTCAAGCATTTCACACAACTATTTTCAGTGGTTTAAAGCTCTAAAGTGATCCAGTTTGAATGCTATTTTAATGGGATGAGCAAAAATATACTTTGTGGTAAACAAACACTTACGTAAAATAAAAAATACATTAAGTCACCATTATAACCAGTTGATAGGAGCAGAGGAGCACTTATTGGCTTAATAGACATTAATTTCTACTTTTTGCTTTGTATTTTGAAATTATAAAATCATTATTATAAAATATCAAAACATCCAGTAATCAGATTTGTACACTTTTTTGTGTATGAAGTAAGAAGTCACAAAGTGCCTTGAAAAACAAACCTTTTTTTTCAATTTGCGACTAAATGACACATAATCACTTATGTTGGTGAGTTCCATTTAATATTATAGAAGAATAATGGTGCATTTAATAAGAGTAGAATATATACATTTTCTATGTAAAAATTAGATTAAGCATGTTACTGTTGTTAATAAAAGTAAATGTTGTATGCTTCCCAACTCAAGCTTAGTGCTTTACTGTCAAATGTGTATAAAAAGAAATGAACATATAGTATTATTAGTAACTGCACTTATTAATGCAAAGCAATAGTAATTTTATGATTAAATCATTTAGTTTTTATACTCCCACACACCATCCCCAGCTATACCAAATCTGCTCCTTGCGCCACCATCTGTAGAATTAGTGGCGTTGGTGCTTCTGCTCTCAAATGTTAGTCTGGAGCTCTGCTGACAACACACTGTATTGAAAGGACAGAGTGGTTTAACAAGACTTTATGACAGTTATAGGTCTACTATTCACTAATCATTAACACACTACAATGTCCTGGCAAACCATTCTGTCCTTGCAATGTAGTGTTTTCAGGTTCACATATGGTGTAACTACAATGACTATGGTTTTAATACAGTGTCCTGGCAAACCATTCTGTCCTTGCAATGCAGGGTGTTTTCTGATTAACAGCGTGTAACTCTACCACAAGTCTCTACGTTAATTTTCTATTTGGCATATATAAAGTAAGCACTCAACGAAAATGACACAATACCTGTTCTGAACTTCTGGTAAGAGTCTTGACATTTCAGTAACGGCATCTGCCTTCATCTGTAAAAGAGAGAATAAATGTACGTAAATACTGGTGTAGAATATTTGCTCAAGCTAAATAAGGAAAATAATCCTGTGATATGCTGTGAAAGCAGCAGAATCTTAGAAAGCACTGTGACACAGATTGTTGGTTATACCACCCAGCACTAACCTTTATAACATCAGTTAAAATATGAGGTACTGCATTAAAGTGTTGATTTACGCCTGACATCTGGTTCTGCCTTTTCTGGTACAGAATTTAACCATGCAAAGCTACAATGACCAAACCTTATTGATGTCACTGACAACACACTGTGACTGTATTGAAAGGACAGAGTGGTTTAGCAGGACTTTATGACAGTTATATGTCTACTATTCACTAATCATTAACACACTACAGTGTCCTGGCAAACCATTCTGTCCTTGCAATGTAGTGTGTTTTCAGGTTCACATATGATGTAACTACAATGACTATGATTTCAATACAGTGTCCTGACAAACCATTCTGTCCTTGCAATGTAGTGTGTTTTCAGGTTCACATATGGTGTAACTACAATGACTATGATTTCAATACAGTGTCCTGGCAAACCATTCTGTTCTTGCAATGCGTTTTCAGGTTCACATATGGTGTAACTAACTTTTATTTTGTCTTCATTGTTTGTACTGAATCAGTACGGTGAGCCTATAGTGGGTCTATTTTCAATTTGTTGGTATCTGTGTGATTCTCCACATCCATAAACAGAGAGAAGTAGATATGGCTACAATGTTCGTCTGCAAGCAGCATGCCATTTTATTTATTAATCGCTAGTGCGATAAAAGGGGCTCTAGATCTGCGACCAAAATAGTCGCATTTGCAACAATTTTGAGAATGTGTGAGTTACAGTTCAATCTTGTGTTTTTACTACATCTAAAATCATCATAGAGATGATCATCATAGAGATGCTGCCACGGTTGTTTAAGCTCTAACACAGTCAGGGAGTTTGTCAGATTTACACATAGATTCCTCTGTTTCTGTGACAGGCTGGTGAACTGAGAGAAGAATAAGTCAACTTTATGGTTAACTACACATTGCATGTTTTCCATGAATAAAATGTATAATCAGATTATGTTTGAGGTTTATTTTGATTATTACTGGCGTTTCCACAGGCATCCGTGTGTATAAATATTTTTTGTTACTATATATGGTTATTTAAATGTCTGAAACATAAACATTATGTTGTTGAAAGCATAGAACAGTTAATATTTATGACAAGTTTTGTGCAAGTCTGTCTTTGGCTTAGTGCCAGTCAAAGGCAGGAGAGCAGATTTGAATATAGTAGTTTATAATGTCATCTACATAACTTTTGAATCACACCAGTGAGATTGAACGGTCCAGGGACCAGCCTAGTGATGATGACAAGTACATGATTATGAGACATTACAAAACAGTACAAGGCAGTCAGTGCAGGAGTACCGTACCTTTGAACTTGTTAATGAACCGCTGCTCAAGGACAGTTCTTGATTGTATGTGTCTCTCTGCATCACATACAGGTTTAAGCCTGTGAAGCCTTGAACCGTTCTCCATTTCATCTATCTGCAGAAATTAACATATGTTACTTTAAAACACAGAACATTTCCAAATATATGCATCTGTAA
>JAJHNS010000062.1:60000-80000 GCA_027564155.1 Gymnocypris eckloni scoliostomus
CAGTTTGGTGTGTCCCGGCCTTTACAAAAATTACAGACTGCTCGTAGAAAGCAGCTTCGTCAACTACAGAAAATGAACATTTAATTCAAACCTAGTTCAGTGAAGAAGTGTATGTTAGCTACAACAGCAGCAAGGATCAATTCATTTTCAACTTTTAAATCCAGTAAAAAGTATTACAAAAATATTTACAACAAGAGTTGAAATATCATCATTATAAAGTGCAACAATCTTTGAGAACTAAGCTGGAAAAACACATTTTTATAGCTGCATTCAGTAAACACTGACAGCGTAGTGGTTAGAAGGTGCAGACATCACTAACCTTCAGACCTCCTCTGTCTAACAAATGACTAAAGCACTATTAACATTCTAGTAACTACTATTAACTACCAAGAAACTGATTAACAATTTAGTAAATAGCACTCGGTTGAAACTGATAGTTCACTATTAGCTAATAAATAACTATGATTTTTATTTTCATATCTCCTGGAGAACTACTAAGAACTACTGTATACAGGTTCAAAATGTATGTGAATTATGCATAATGTATATTTAATTATAAAGTGAAGATCATGATAATCCACTAGTAACAAATCAAGTATTACCAAATATTTCTAAAGAAACTATTAATTACTTGGATCAATATTCTAAAGTGAAAAGCATAATAACTCTCTAATATTGACTGACGTCATTGTAAGCTTTTGAGATATATGTAAGGTTTTGGATAGTAATGACTGATGTGTTACTACATCCTTCTGAATAAATTACTCATTATTTGGATCAGTATTCTAAAGTGAAGATAACGGCAACCCACTAGTAATGATTTAAGTGTTAGCAAAATTAATTACTAACCAGAAACTTACAAAAACTTCAAAAGTTTACAATAACGTCAGTAATTACTAGGAGTTATCACGATCTTCACTTTAGAATACTGATCCAAATAATGAATAATTCTTTCTGAAGAATTTGGTAATAATTGAGTCATTACTAGTGGATTGCCATGACCTTCACTTTAGAATTGATTATACACTATGTTTTCATATTAATTATATTTATGCAGTAGTTCTTGGGAGGTATGCAAAACATTTGACTAAGCACGATCACTTACTAATTCATTAATCAGAGTTTCTTGTTAGTTACTAGAGTGCTAATCTTATGCGTTACTCATGTTTTCTCGTGTAGTTATTCATTAATGATGGAACAGTATTGTAAAGTGTTAACCCCTTATGTTTTCACTGAATGTTTTAGCACAGGCTCTTCAGCTTTTTCGCTCTTTAGTGGCCATATGTCCTTTGGCTGTGTAGAAATGTTTCATCATTCTTCTCTCCTCACGATGTTCAACACGTCCAGTCACTATAAACAAGAAAGCAAAATACTGTGAACTGCTCTATATGCATTCAGTAGCATTGTATAAAGCAAACTGTTTTAGATAATGTCATTGCCTATAAGAAATCTGAAAGTCTGATAGTTTAGAGGTTTTAAAAAGGCCTTACAATAAAAGTCACACAGAGAAACAAAGGATTATGAGTTGTCTGCTTATACGGAAAAACTGTTGTGCCTCACTCTGAAAACCGTCAAAATAAAAAGCTTGTGGTAAAAATTAAGAAATTAAGACGTAAATAGTAGAAATTAGTATTGCCATTTTACGGTCTTACTATACAATTTGTATTATTATATTTAAATTTACAGTAAAATAATATTTGTTTTTAGTTTATTTTTTTTATAATTAATTGGTCAAAAAATATTAGGATTGTGGTCAATGAAAAGAGCTACTGAAAGAGGTTTGAGTTGGTTCTTATAAAGAGTTAACACAAGCGTAAACACCCACATTTCTCAAGTTTTCCCAAACTGTTCAGCCTTAAAAAAGATGGTTTACCATTGCCATTTCTCATACGGCAGAAAAAAATATATTGCATGTCAGTTTTTTGTTGTTGTTGTTTTTTTTAAATACTGTGCAGCCCTAACAGCTAAATTTCAGAAAGGACTTTGACATAACATCGGTGTTTGTCTTCGAAATAACCATGAACATGTTGACTTTATCTAATTAAGTTTATTTTGATCAACTATCTGTCACGGTTTCTTTAAACAGTGCTCTTAGCTCCTAATTTAATAAGCACTGCTGGTGTCATTACAGTCATAAGACAAACAGGGATCTGCACACTGCTCAAGTTTTACAACTCTTTTAAGTTATTTCTGCAGCATGTTCATTTTGATTAATCTCCCATTTTCGTCTATGCTATCCAATCACTGCATTCAAACATCGAGTATATGATTCAATAAGAAAAAAAACAGGCATTTTTGAATATTAACACAGAGTTGGAAATATTCCTTTATTTGAATAACCTTAGTTTGATACAATACTTTGAGACTGTATCAGAAAGTGCATAAAATCACTTATCAGTGAGTGTTGTCAATTGATAAAAAAATAATAATTAAATCGCACATTTTTTCTGAAATTAATCTTCATTTTACTGTGGATTAATTTACAAGCGATGCACAATTCGGCACAGGATTTTTCGGAAAACCTGAAACTTAAAGACGACGCTGTACGACTATATTGGATCTGACAGTAATGTCACACAAGAGTGAGTAACTGCTTTTATTACGTGATCACTATTGCTTTGTCTGTTATTACAGATCGTTTGATATGTACTAAATATTTATGTGTTTTGCCCTAAAATCACAGCATCGTCCATCTATGAAGGATGTAGACTGTCGAACATACACAACTATTGGCCAATCATAGCAGTGGGTGTTTACTTGAGTCCACAATTCACCACACCTGTTCAAACAGAGCGGTTTGATGACGGGGTCAGAAACAGGACAGAAAACAGCCTATTACTTCAAAATTATGTTTTTAATGTAAAATCTTCTTAACATTTTAAGTGGAGCTCAGAGAACAGAAAAAACAAAAACAAAAGGCAGTTCATGACCGCTTTAAAACAAAACCAAACTGCAGATCACCAGTTTGTTCACCATATTCAAAGAATTTTAAGGACTTTTTTAAAGCTTTATATAAAGCAGCATTCACTTACATAATGAAGTGCATTTGTCATACATATGCTACACATATGGTGTAGCCATTGGTTTCACTACAATAATTATCATAATTACACCACAAATATGGCTTATCATCTGAAAAATGTGCGTATTAGCAACTTTACATGGCGCTCAATCTAATGTTAACCCAGAGAAATGCGCTATGGAAGTGTTTGTGTGGAGTGGACAGCAGCGCTCACTGCAGGACAGATTGAGGCGCGGTGCGCTCACTTGCTCTTTAAACATTCAGAATTTTTGCTCATACAGATAAAATTAATACATATTTCAAATATGTAAAGACTCTACGTTTAAATTTGTGTGCACTCATAATAACAACGAAACATTGTGCTTTTGTAAAATAAAGCAAACAGGATGCGCTTACAGCCGTCTCGGTCTCTGTGAACTTGAACATGAAACTGCATGTATATCTTTGCCTTAAAGACATCAATAAATATATATATAGAGAGTGAAGTGTCTACTTTCAAATAAACTAATTCAAATGAAATACAAATATTCTCAGATTATGTAATCCGTATGAAACATGCATATAGGTGCATCAATACCATGGAGATGATGAGTCAGTGTTGCCGAGTTCATCTCTTAAACCGAAAACAAAAAAAGCACTAGTTTATCAAATTATTAAAATGTTAACACAGCCTCCTTACTGTTTTTCCCTGACACATTCATTACTTCTGCTGGTGCTGTGGCAAGCTTTGTGCGTGTGCTTGAGCACTTATTAAGCTACGTAGGCAATTAAAGGCTCATTATTATTATTTAAATGGTTTATTAATAAACGTGTGAATAGTCGACTAATGCTTCAAATGAACGACTACTAGTCGACCAGATAAATTCTTAGTCGAGTGCAGCCCTGATTATTAGGCCTGTTATTATTCAGCTTTTAGTATCAAATTGCCCCACTATTTCACCGCTCAACACACAGGCGCAAATGAGGATTAGGCTTCTCTTCATTGGAAATGTTTTAAAAACAGACTATAAAACTAAGCCTACAACAAAATTGAACTGCAAGGTGATAAACCTATATTTACAAATTATGTCAAGAGTAAGAGACATCTTTTCTTGAACAGCTGTATGAATAAACATGCTGATACTGCATCGTTAAAAATATTAATGCATATTCTACATCATCATCATAAAAATTGCAGATAATAAATCAGTCTAATACAGGGCTCGTCATGGGAGCACCGGTCCAGAGCGCTGTATGACTGATGTGTCTGTTTAATTTAACTTTACTCCAAATATATGAACTTACCTGTTTTAAATACTTTTATTTAACGTCTTCGTTTATGTCCAATATTTAGTTCTTTAAACTAATATTTATCCAATATCAATATTTGGCAAACCATTCTGTCCTTGCAATGTAGTGTGTTTTCAGGTTCACATATGGTGTAACTACAATGACTATGGTTTTAATACAGTGTCCTGGCAAACCATTCTGTCCTTGCAATGCAGGGTGTTTTCTGATTAACAGCGTGTAACTTTACCACAAGTCTCTATGTTAATTTTCTATTTGGCATATATAAAGTAAGCACACTCAACGAAAATGACACAATACCTGTTCTGAACTTCTGGTAAGAGTCTTGACATTGCAGTAACGGCATCTGCCTTCATCTTTAAAAGAGAGAATAAATGTACGTAAATATTGGTGTAGAATATTTGCTCAAGCTAAAGAAACTCGAAGAACAAATCTAGACACTGTAAGTCTGCTTGTGGCCACAAATTGAAATTACGTCTTTAACATGACTCTTGACTGTCTATTAAGTTTCTATTTTCACTTTCTATGGTTGAGATGTAAAATGAACACAGCTGGATAGTCAAATACCAACTCACATAAGGATGCACACAACATTTAGGCCTAAATGATTTTACAACACCTCAGCTGCAAGTGTGCAACTTTTTGTTCAAAATTAACAATGCATTTTATGAGTGAGTACATCATCAATCAATCTTCCAAAAAATTATCATCTTAATATGAATCAGTACATTAAAAGTGGGACTGTTTTCAATTTGTCAGGTCTATCCTGCCCAGTAACTGTGTGATTCTCCATATCCATAAACAGAGAAGTAGATATAGCTACAATACAGCTAAATTGAACAGAAAACCAGTGTATTGATGCATCATTTTTTTCTTTGCATATTGCATACACATTATATTGAACATATAATCAACTTTTATTATATTTTATAGAGAAAATAATAATGCTATAATTATCGTTATTGTTTTAGCACTCTGCTTCTATTGTTTTAATTTGTACGTTGTTTTGGATTAAAGCATCTGCTAAATCAAGGGTTTTCAAACTGTGGTCGCAACCCACGTGTGGATTGCAGAGTGGGATAAGGTGAGTCGCACAAAGTCACTTGACTACAGCTAAATTTGTGTTTCAATGACACACACACACATTCAGAATCTGGTGATTTAAAACATACATTTTGAAGCACTGAGATGAACATCTTGTAACATGGTAGTTTGTTTTAACATGGGAGGTCTATGGGACTGACTCCTTTTTTGAGCCAGTCTTTAGCGGCCAGTCAATGAATTGCAGTGTTGGTCACTTCCGTGTTGGTTTCAAGAGAGACTGGGAGGTTGACACTTGGGTAAACCCCATGCTGAGTTTAACATCACTCGCAGCGGTTCACCGGAGTGAGCTGTTTCGAGTTTTTATGGACATGTTTCATATTTTAATGTCTGTAAACAAAAAAAAAATACTTAAACATTAGTATTGAAATTTTACGGTTGTACTATGAGATAAAATTGTTATTTTTCTTAAATTCTTAATTTCTGCCATATTAAACTTTTAAGTAAGATTAAGCTTAAAGTAATGTCAATTGTATTTTGATCTCAACCATTTTTATGGGTTGTAAAATAGGGAATGCAGGATATATCGTTTTAGCATCTACACTGTGATGTGCACAACAGGCACAATGCCCAGAAGAGATCGTAGTTGATTTGTGATCTGTACGGACCATGACCCACAGTTCAGAATGCATGTGATTTGCAGATTAATTGCGAAGCTTAACCATGATAGAGAGTGTTTATCATTTGCAAGTGATTTTAAGCCCTGTCAGTTTAAACATTCAAGCCTTATTGATGTCAAAACACTGCATTGAAAGGACAGAGCGGTTTGACAGGATATTCATTCATGCGATTCATTCAGAAACAAAAACAGCACTGTGCTTTGATTGGCGATGCACAACAGTTCTGCTGAGGCTTTATTAACTTTTTATAACTGCTTTATAAAATCAGTCATGTTTGCGCATTTTAATTGGGATAAATAGCCCTTGTGATAATGCCTTACACGTACAGTATGGGTTATATTAATTATAAGACAAAAACGAATATACTGCATCGTTAAAAAATATGAATGCATATTCTACATCATCATCATAAAAAATTGCAGATAATAAATCAGTCTAACACAGGGCTGTTTGTTTAATTTAACTTTACTCCAAATATATGAACTTACCTGTTTTAAATACTTTTTTTTTACGTCTTCGTTTATGTCCAATATTTAGTGTTACACTGTTGTTTTTTAAAATAAATATACTTTTGATTTTCACCGTTGACTGATTTTGCAGATCTTTTAGACTGATATAACATCCGTGCATCGATGCGGAAAACTTGTCAGGTGGCGCAGTACTAATAGCGATGTATGACTGTTGTATGCGAATATATAAGAACTAGATGTTTTAAATATTTTTATATTCAACATTAGTGATCGACCGATATAGATTTTTTATAACCGATACCGATACTTTATACATTTATGTACCGATAACCGATATTCAGAACCGATATTTATTTACTGTTATAAAGTAAATAAATATAGGCTTGCCGCACGACGGTTATACTGGTGTTAAGCCGCAACACTGTTACATCACTTGCTCACCGTGGCACCGTCCCCCACCGTCCTTTAGATTGTTTTTATTGTAATAAAAATAAATTCGTTCAGATAGAGGACACTAAAATTAAAACTGAACGCGGCTGCTAAATGCAGCGCACCGAACGAACGAGAGTCTTGCATCACAGCAGTCTAGGTCTGCATTACCGGCTGTCCCGACCAGATTTATTACTCCGCTGTCCTTGAAGGACGTGCAATTCTCTTTCCTTTTTTTTGTATTATGCTTATCCTATCATTTTAAATGACAGACTGTGTCAAATTTATTTATTTTTCTCTGCTGCACTTTTCACTGTGTTAACAGCAAGATGTTAAATTAATTTATTGTTTTGACAAGACTAATAAAATAGCTATTAGGCTAAACCTACATTTTTTTCCTATTGTGTTGTAGGCTGAATGTTAGCATAAACAAATTATATCCTGACAAAACAAATTATAATAAGGATTACAATTTTTTTATAACTTTTTTCCTCTCTGTGAAACTTTATTCCGTGTTGGCAGCAAAATGTTATTGACATTTATCAGTCAATAAATTCAAGACTCTTGACAAGACAAAAATAAAATAAATACACCTTTATGCAGACTAAACTTGTATTTGTTAGCCTAGCTCTCTTTCTTTCAGCAGAAATGTGAACAAACAGAATATTTCGCGGGAGCGGGTGTGTGCGGAATACAACCTAAAATAGTCCCGCGCAGACCTCTACATCACTGATCAGATTTCATTTATCACATGAAGAGAGATGACTGACAAGAAGAGTGAGGTGACACAGACAAGAAGAGTGAGGTGACACAGACAAGAAGAGTGAGGTGACACAGACAAGAAGAGTGAGGTGACACAGACAAGAAGAGTGAGGTGACACAGACAAGAAGAGTGAGGTGACACAGACAAGAAGAGTGAGGTGACACAGACAAGAAGAGTGAGGAGACACAGACAAGAAGAGTGAGGAGACACAGACAAGAAGAGTGAGGTGACACAGACAAGAAGAGTGAGGAGACACAGACAAGAAGAGTGAGGAGACACAGACAAGAAGAGTGAGGTGACACAGACAAGAAGAGTGAGGTGACACAGACAAGAAGAGTGAGGTGACACAGACAAGAAGAGTGAGGTGACACAGACAAGAAGAGTGAGGAGACACAGACAAGAAGAGTGAGGAGACACAGACAAGAAGAGTGAGGTGACACAGACAAGAAGAGTGAGGTGACACAGACAAGAAGAGTGAGGTGACACAGACAAGAAGAGTGAGGTGACACAGACATGAAGAGTGAGGTGACACAGACAAGAAGAGTGAGGTGACACAGACAAGAAGAGTGAGGCGAGACAGACAAGACGATGTGGAAGAGTTTCAAAACCAAATGTAAAAGCGCCCGTTTAAGCCTGTTGACTGAGTCTGACATTAATCTAGTCAAGGAGAAAACTCACCGAGATCTACCAAGTGAAAAGTATATAAATGATAAAATACACATTAAATAAATAATTAAAAGGCTTGTTGTGATGTATCTTTATGTTGCATTCATTTAATAATGATAAATAAAATAGTATTTTATTATTATTCACTATTCACGCCGCTGTATTCAAGCAGAAATATGATGTTATAGTGAACCGAGAGCGCACATACACGGTTCGTTGCGCATCATTTATAACGGACATAACGCGCGCCTAATGCAGGATCATGTCACTGTAATCAGTTTTACCTTGATTACAAAACTTGCCCATCCAATCTTGTGTGTATCCTGTGTTTATCCAGCGAGAGCAGTAGTTTGTGTATCATGTTCTCATACAGCGGCTTTGAGCCCCGTTCAGTCTGTATTCACAGCGCCATGAGAACCGTATTTCTCCTCCTAAACACAGACAGGGTTCGTACACATTTTTACCAACAAATTTCCATGACTTTTCCATGACTTTTCCATGACTTTTGTGACAATTTCCATGACCTAATTTCACATTATTTTACAATAAGAATAAAAATCTGTTCAAATGATCATAGCATTTTAACTAAAATGAATGACTATTAATACTATTGTTTGCTTTTTTGTTTTAGTACAAGCTTAAACTGCGCCAGATGTGAAGGTCCTTGCATATCGAAATTTTCGCACGCATACAAACATTTCTGACTCGGCGTGTAAGGACCTTTACTCCACACAGAGAACACATCACATCACTATTATCATTTATTTAACTCAGTTAAACGCAGGGCCAGAATTTCGTTTTGGAAACTTTTCTCTTTCGCAAGTGTTTACATTAAGAAAAAATTACAATGCTTACAAGGATACTCGCCAGCAGTGTTCGAATTATACCGTGGACTTTGGGGAGCCCATTTCTTTCTTTTTATAAGGATTTTGTGCTGCGATGGGCTTACAAAGATACATAAAAGCTACAAAAAGATACAATTATATATATATAATTTCAATTTCGTTTTCGTTTTCATTTTATAGACTCCTTTTAATGATCAAATTAAATTGTATTTATCAAAAAGCATGTCTAATTAATTAAAATCATGAAACTTATACAATTTAACAATTTAATTTATTAAAAGTGTAACAAAAATGACATGTTTAGGGCCGTATGAAATGTTATATTTTTTTCTCACCTTATGTTTTATTGTTGCCAAATTCTGTTTTAGCTCATCTGATTATTTGAATGCATACACACATTTTTTTTTTTACTCTTACAGTAGCCTTATGAATTGTTTTTTTTCCTCAGAAATTCTGTGTTGTGTATTTAAATTTGACTGGTTATCAGATTAAGGCATGAAACATCGAGTTAATTTATATTTTAATGAATGAAATTAAACATTTACATGTTGAAAAATAAAGGGGTTTTAGCCTACTATTAAAAATAAAATATTTTGTGATAATGTCTTAATAAAATAAAGTTTTATTATTTGTCAACAGTAGTAGTTGACGTGTTTTTGAAGTAGAACTAAATTCACAGTTTTATTGTTTGTAGGGACAAACAGATGCGGATAATTAAAACATGCACATTTCTTCTCTTTCTCTCTCTCTCTCAAAATGGGCATATTTGAGAAACAAGTCGAGTAGTTTGCTTCACCGAATATAATACAGCTTTTTTGTCACCCTAACAAGAGCGCTGCGTAATCGAGGACAGCAGATGCTCATGTAGGCCTATAATTATCTTTATTGAAGTGAGTTAGGTTTAAATCGCAATCGTCAAGCATTAATTCACGATTTTTGTTGTTGCAATTTTACACATAATAATCCACGATGATCACAGTACACAAAACTGAAATTGCACGTCAAAATAACACAGTCAATATTTTTTGAGACCCACCCCCCAAAAAAATAAATTACTTTCCACAAATCATGTTTTCAGGGGAGCCCATGTATTATTAAGGGGAGCCCCTAGCTCCCCCGTAGTTCGCACCCTGCTCACCAGGATGGCCATTTTAACGTCATTTTGTGTGTAATTTTGCCGCTTAAACGCAACAAGCTGCACTTTTAGAGCCCCATATTTCAGCCTCGACTTTTAGTTTATGGCTTCGAGACAATTTTCACGTCAGACGCGGGCCGGGTATCGGGCTTGTTTTAGGATTCCTCCTTATTTTTGTATTTTAGAAATCCATCAATTATTATGGTGATGAAAAGGATTAGCCGCTCGTGGAAACAATACCGCGACTGACAAGAGCAGCTCGACCTGTCTAATAGCACATTTGTCTAGGTTAAACGTTTAAACTAACATTGTGATATGCTTTTTTAAGTATTTTAAATATAGATTTTATTTTAGTCAAGTGGTGATTTAAGAAGGCTAAATTGATCAAACATAATAGTCAAACTCACTGTCTGCAGCTGGCCGATTGCTCAAAAGCTACTTTAAAAAAAAAGACATGGGCTCCAGTCGGACTCGAGAAGGTAATTCTGATCATCTGCTGGACAAGGATTGGACTGGGGCGTATGTTTGAGCAAGAGGGAAAACTCAAACAAAATATCAACTTCATTTTAAACTACAGTTTTAGGTTTATAAGCTGTTGAATAGGCTAAAGAGTGAATAATAATAATTCACTGGATAATGTTAATTCACTGAATAATATTCTCTGTAATATTGAAATAAGCTATAACAAACAAAACATTGTATTTTATTGCATTTCTCAACTAGCATGTTTTATCAGAATTATTCAAATGTTTTTGTCATTCTAGATTATGAAATAACTGCTGACAGCGCGGTTTATCTATTTACACAGAACTATACTCAAACTGCATCGCTGGAGAAAATAAACAATTTCGATAGAGATGTATTTATTTAGATGTTTATTGAAACAATGGTTCTATAGTAAATGTTAATATAATTCAGCGTGTTTCAAACGAGTGAATCTTGTATAAAGTTACATGCGTGCTGGAGCTTCTCCTGAGTGAACACTGCTCCAGGTGTGTGTGTGTGTGTCCACTGCTCCAGGTGTGTGTGCACTTGGATGGGTCAAATACAGAGAACACATTTCACTGCTGGTTATACTCTGTATAATTATGTATGTAAAAAATAAATACAAATACCGATATTTTTTTTTTACAAAACCGATAACCGATTATGGTAAAATGCTTAAATATCGGGAAAAATATCGGTAAACCGATATATCGGTCGATCTCTATTCAACATATTAGTTTAACATTATGTTTGAAAGTATATTATTATGTATAATAAGTATATTATGTTTGAAAGTATATTATTTTGATTATTGGTGCTTTCATAGGCTCTCTCTCTCACGTACGTGCAATTTAAAACAACAAAAAGTTAGATCCCACAGGCTGGCTCATTGAAAATTACACAATACCTGTTCTGAACTTCTGGTAAGAGTCTTGACATTTCAGTAACGGCATCTGCCTTCATCTGTAAAAGAGACAATAAATGTACGTAAATACTGGTGTAGAATATTTGCTCAAGCTAAATAAGTAAAATAATCCTGTGATATGCTGTGAAAGCAGCAGAATCTTAGAAAGCACTGTGACACAGATTGTTGGTTATACCACCCAGCACTAACCTTTATAACATCAGTTAAAATATGAGGTACAGCATAGGGGTCGACCGATATGTGTTTTTCAGGGCCGATACCGATTATTACAGATCAAGTAGACCGATAACCGATATTTTGAACCGATATACGTGTCTGGTGTAAAAATGAAAATGAATGCCAAAATTAATAATAACAAGAGCTCTGTCAAAAAACATTCTTTAAATGCTTTTAAACATGTCTTTAATTCTGAAAACTGTTAATAACAACAACATTAAATAAACAGTAATATTAATAATAACATAAGTGCAGGGATCACCCAGAAACATTCTGTAAACATTTTGTAAAACTTAAAGTAAACGTATTTAGCATATTGTGTGATTATTCTCAACAAAAGTTGTAATAATTGTTGTAGTTGTATTACGTATACAGTAATATATTCGGCTAAACCGAACTTATATTTTGACAGGTTGCCATGAGGACCTTTTAAGTTTCTTAATAAGGCTTAATATTTATAGATACTAGTCCATAGCGCGAGTAGATTTAAGTGTACTGACCTACTTTTGATTAATTCATCCAAACTTTGACAAATTCCATGACATTCCGCGTTATACGGTAAATTCCATTATATGACTGCATTCCGCGATTCCGCCCGCATTTTCCGCATCGCGGACATCATAGGTTATATTGAGGTGTTTTGCAACTTCAGTGTAGTGGATTGTGATTTATTGCAATCGTATTGTACATTTGAGAGACAACTGATGCATGATCACTGACGCAGCCCCAGTTAGCAAGTGCTTTCGGTGTGAGACTGCCTTCAGTTTTCCGCGTTGATTGGTCGGACTCGTGACTCTCTACATATCAGATGAGCGGTGGGCGGAGATTGCTCTCAGAGATTGAGAGATCGCCTCACTCTCACAGTGTTGAGCTCAGACAGGCTGCATCGAGCCAAATAGTGCATTTAAACATTAAATAGTTTCACCTGTATTATTTATTCACCAATAAATAATGTCACCTGTAAATAGTATGTTTGTTTGCATTAAAAAAATTAAATAAAAAATTAAATTAAAAAAAATTGATAATCGTAAAAATGCTTAATATCGGCACCGATAATCGGTCGACCCCTAATACTGCATTAAAGTGTTGTTTTACGCCTGACATCTGGTTCTGCCTTTTCTGGTACAGAATTTAACCATGCAAAGCTACAATGACCAAACCTTATTGATGTCACTGACAACACACTGTGACTGTATTGAAAGGACAGAGTGGTTTAGCAGGACTTTATGACAGTTATATGTCTACTATTCACTAATCATTAACACACTACAGTGTCCTGGCAAACCATTCTGTCCTTGCAATGTAGTGTGTTTTCAGGTTCACATATGATGTAACTACAATGACTATGATTTCAATACAGTGTCCTGACAAACCATTCTGTCCTTGCAATGTAGTGTGTTTTCTGATTAACAGCGTGTAACTCTACCACAAGTCTCTACGTTAATTTTCTATTTTGCAGATATAAAGTAAGCAAACTCAAAGCATTGAAAATGACACAATACCTGTTTTGAACTTCTGGAAAGAGTCTTGACATTTCAGTAACGGCATCTGCCTTCATCTGTAAAAGAGACAATAAATGTACAGTCATGGCCAAAAATATCGGCATCCTTGGTAAATATGATCAAAGAACGCTGTGAAAATAAATTTACATTGTTGACCTTTTGAACTTTTTTAATCACAAAATCTAATCTTTCATTGGATAATAAACATTTTAAATGAAATATCATTATAAAATACATTTTATCAAATACACGTTGGACACAATTATTGGCACCGCTAGAAATTCTTCTGAGTAAAATATAGTATATTCCATTTATATTCACAATTTTGAGCAGTCCAGGATGATTATGAACATGAAATTATCCAGCTATGGCTTCCTGTTTCACATAAATATAAATAGGAGGAAAACACTACCAGCTAAAAAGTGTGTTCACACTACCTGGTGATGAGGTCGCTAGTGAGTGTTCTCGCTACTGGTTGCCTTGACAGCAAATTAGGTTTCTTACCACTACATACAAACATTTTGAAGGCAAAATACTAAAAATATAAATATGAATTAAGTACATACAAATTTTTTTATGAGAAACAGAGCCTACTTTTTTTCCATTGAGTATGTTTATCTACCGCTGAGAGGAGAACGATCACGTAAGCTCAACCGCCTTCTTTCAGATTGGCGGTTGCTCCAGAATGTCGCTCTTCATTTGCATAAAGTTGAAGGATTCTGAACTTTGTCGGCGTCGCTGGACACGCCCATCCGTCGCCAACAGTCGCTATCGCCGCTGTCCCTCGTGTCACCGGAAATCGCCAGCTCTCAATTGAAATTAATGGGATTGTGTCACTTGTAGTGAACGGGCTTTAATCATCCATAACAATGAGAAAAACTAAAGAATATATTTCTGAAGTGCAGCAAAAGATAATTTAGCTTCACAAATTAGTGAAGTGGCTTTAAGAAAATAGCTAAAGCAGTGAAAATTCCCATTTCCACCATCAGGACTATAATTAAGAATTTCTAGTCAACATAAAATGTTATGAAACTGCCTGGAAGAGGACGTGTGTCTATATCGTCCTAATGCACTGTGAGAAGTAGAGTTTGAGTGACCCCAAGGACCACAGCTGGAGAATTGCAGAAAATAGTTAAGTCTCTGGGTCAGAAAACCTTAAAAAAATGGTCAAACATCACCTACATCACTACATGTTTGGGAGGGTTTCAAGAAAAATTATCCTAGCTCATCCAAAAACAAACTCCAGCATATTCAGTTATCAGACACGACTGGAACTTCAAATGGGACTGGCTTCTATGGTCAGATGAAACTAAAAAATTAGCTTTTTAGCAGCAAACACTCAAGATGGATTTGGTGAACACAGGGATAAAACATACCCCATATGTACAATTAAATATACTGCTGTATTTTTTATGTTGTGGGCCTATATTTATGTTGGAGATGGACATCTTATTTAGACGCATGGCATCATGGATTATATCAAATACCTACAGATAAAAAATCAACAAGTGAATGACTCTGTTAGAAATCTTACAATGGGCCATGTTTGGATCTTCCTACCGGACAATAATACAAACTGGGCACAAAACCAAGCTTCTGCTATGGCCATTCCAGTCCTCTGACCTGAACCCTGTAGTGAAGAGATGAAGCACCAACATGGAGCTGGGAATCTAAAGGTTCTGGAGTGATTCTGGATGAAGGAATGGTCTCTGATGTCTTGTCAGGTGTTCTCTAACCTCATCAGGCATTATAGGAGAAAATGTAGAGCTGTGTTAAACTGGCAAATAGAGGTTTCAAAAAGTATTGAATAAAAGGGTGCCGTTAATTGTGGCCAACGTGTATTTGAGAAAAACATTTATTTCATAATGATATTTCCCCATTTTTTTAATTATCCAATGAAAGGTTAGATTTTGTGATTTTTAAATAAAATATCAAAAGGATTATGCAGATTAATTTTCACAGCCTTCTTTGATCATATTTACCAAGGGTGCCAATATTTTTGGCCATGACTGTATGTAAATACTGGTGTAGAATATTTGCTCAAGCTAAATAAGGAAAAAATCCTGTGATATGCTGTGAAAGCACTGGGACACAGATTTTTGATTATACCACCCAGCACTAACCTTTATAACATCAGTTAAAATATGAAGTACTGCATTAAAAGCCATTTAAAAGTGTTGTTTTACGCCTGACATCTGGTTTTGCCTTTTCTGGTACAGAATTTAACCATGCAAAGCTATAATGACCAACCCTTATTGATAGCTTTCAGTCATGTGACCGGCTCAAAGAATTGGAGGGCAAAACATCCATAGAACTGCAGGACAAGCGTGTCAATTTTTCATCTGTTTCCCAGCCGCAAATATTTTGATCACCTCTCAAAAGAACAAAACAAAGGTATTTCTGAACGAAATGCAAGTTTTGGCCATTTGCAATCCATATTAAGCACCCGCAGCAATATTTCAATCAAAAATAGTGCAACAAAACATTGTAAAACACTTAAAGTGTCGTAATATATTCAAAACAGTAATATTAAAGATCAAATTCAGTAGTCACCATATTAATGATGCATAGTTTATGACGCAACCGCTTAACGGTTCAGTGTTTTCCTTCTAATGGTTTTCTATGGGAAGCCATTTAACCTGAAACTTTGCATGTTGCTTTATATTCTGGCTTCATCTGGTAGCCTGTACAAAATATACATCATCAATAAGGTGTTTACTGAATGTTTCTACATTATTACTTGATGCAATCGGTGTAAAAATAACTGGCGGTCAGTGGAGCAAAGCTTGGTTTTGCCTCCAGGTGGGCGTTCCTATAATGGTGTGACGTCAAATGAAAACTATCAATTGATGTCACTGAGCAAGCTCATAACAGCTTTACTCGGGAACCAAAGCTGATTACGCTGACACTGTGGCAGCACAGCGCTGTGAGATCCAGTGAGAAGCATTTAAATTCACCTCAGAATGAATAAAGGTTGCTGTGAGATCTAGTGAGAATCATTCAAATTCGGCCCAGAATTTTGTGTCATAAACAGTAGGGATGGGAAGATTCCTGATTCGCCGGTGCACCGGCAAAAAAGTTAACGACGCGATGTATCAGTTTAAAAAGTGTGCATCGGATTCAAGTTGGCATTTGTATCACGATGCATCGTTTCTAACATATTTGCATCTGTAAAAAACTATTTATATTTCATTACTAGTGGATGCGCTACACTTGTATTGTTTAGAAAGTGACCAATAATCTGTGACCAATATTATAAATGTAGATTCATTTCTCCTCAAGAAACTGTTTCTCAAGCGCATTCTCTTATCAATGCTGCGTGTGAATATGACAAATCACAACACTGCGGATACCCGAGGAAAAGCATGGATTAAAGTCCAAAACCTAACTTGAAATAAACTAACAAATCAATCGGGGCTAAAGCGTTTATAAATGACAATGTAAGTTCACACAATCTACCTAATTTGTGTACGCTTATTCTTAAGCAGCCCTTAATGTCAATCGTGGATCAAATCGATCCACAGTGACAAACAGTGAATATATCTGTGCTGTTTAATGCATTTGAGACATTTTGTTTTCCTCAATGTATAACTGACATGTCACGAGTATATTTTTCATCTGTAAATGTTAGAAAGTCATGCAAATATATCCATTTTGCTATCAGGAGTGGACAAGCTAAACAGACAGAGCTCAATAATTAGGAGTCAAATATGCATTTTATGATAGCAGTAACTGTAAAGGGACTATTGTAATTGGTAAATAAAATGTAAGCTAATACAGTCCTAATTACTAAGCTCAGATGAGTTAATGTGTGTTTCTTACAGCAGTTCAAATGTAGTTTTAATTTAGTGATTTTAACTTTTAGTTTAGTGATTGTTAAAGAGCATTGTTAGATTGTAATGTTCTAATACTATCTGTTCTAACTATAAAAGGTACAGCTGTTATAAAACCAGAGAGAAAGGCTACATGGCTATGATAGTATGTGAGGGAGTCAGTGGTAATATAATTCATTCCTATTGGTCAGTGTTAGAGGAGCTCAGGTTAGCCTGAACCAGGTTAGCTTTCCAGCATAAGTAGCCACACTGTCTGAGGTTGATCTTTGTTCAATTTGCTTCATGGAACCAAATCATTTGACTGTGAGTCAGACTAACTGAAATTATCCTGGCCTATTTGGTAAACTTGTTTTATGAAACAGGCCTCGAGGTGTTAGAAGTCAGAAGACATAAGTTAATTTATGATTTGCTGTCTGTCTGAACCAAAGAAATAATAGAAATCATATTTTTCCATTACATCGAATTGCATTGTGTTGAATGGAATCGTAATAGGGGTGAATCGCATCGCATCGCTAGCTGCTTCATATGTATCGTATCGTTGGCTATGCATCAAGATGTGTATCGGATCGGCCTCAGTTATGGAGATGCACATCCCTAATAAACAGCGCTGATGTACATCAGAAAACCAGAAGCAGTAACACTAACTGACAATGGTGTTGTGGCAGAAATAGTCCAATGTTATTACATTGTTCATTTCAGGGTCTGTACAACCTTTTGAGAGAGAAATTTCCAATGACTTTCAAGCATTTCACACAACTATTTTCAGTGGTTTAAAGCTCTAAAGTGATCCAGTTTGAATGCTATTTTAATGGGATGAGCAAAAATATACTTTGTGGTAAACAAACACTTACGTAAAATAAAAAATACATTAAGTCACTATTATAACCAGTTGATAGGAGCAGAGGAGCACTTATTGGCTTAATAGACATTAATTTCTACTTTTTGCTTTGTATTTTGAAATTATAAAATCATTATTATAAAATATCAAAACATCCAGTAATCAGATTTGTACACTTTTGTGTATGAAGTAAGAAAAGTCACAAAGTGCCTTGAAAAACAAACCTTTTTTTCAATTTATGACTAAATGACACATAATCACTTATGTTGGTGAGTTCCATTTAATATTATAGAAGAATAATGGTGCATTTAATAAGAGTAGAATATATACATTTTCTATGTAAAAATTAGATTAAGCATGTTACTGTTGTTAATAAAAGTAAATGTTGTATGCTTCCCAACTCAAGCTTAGTGCTTTACTGTCAAATGTGTATAAAAAGAAATGAACATATAGTATTATTAGTAACTGCACTTATTAATGCAAAGCAATAGTCATTTTATGATTAAATCATTTAGTTTTTATACTCCCACACACCATCCCCCAGCTATACCAAATCTGCTCCTTGCGCCACAATCTGTAGAATTAGTGGCGCTGGTGCTTCTGCTCAAATGTTAGTCTGGAGCTCTGCTGACAACACACTGTATTGAAAGGACAGAGTGGTTTAACAGGACTTTATGACAGTTATAGGTCTACTATTCACTAATCATTAACACACTACAATGTCCTGGCAAACCATTCTGTCCTTGCAATGCAGTGTGTTTTCAGGTTCACATATGGTGTAACTACAATGACTATGGTTTTAATACAGTGTCCTGGCAAACCATTCTGTCCTTGCAATGCAGGGTGTTTTCTGATTAACAGCGTGTAACTCTACCACAAGTCTCTACGTTAATTTTCTATTTGGCATATATAAAGTAAGCACACTCAACGAAAATGACACAATACCTGTTCTGAACTTCTGGTAAGAGTCTTGACATTTCAGTAACGCATCTGCCTTCATCTGTAAAAGAGACAATAAAATGCGTAAATACTGGTGTAGAATATTTGCTCAAGCTAAATAAGTAAAATAATCCTGTGATATGCTGTGAAAGCAGCAGAATCTTAGAAAGCACTGTGACACAGATTGTTGGTTATACCACCCAGCACTAACCTTTATAACATCAGTTAAAATATGAGGTACTGCATTAAAGTGTTGATTTACGCCTGACATCTGGTTCTGCCTTTTCTGGTACAGAATTTAACCATGCAAAGCTACAATGACCAAACCTTATTGATGTCACTGACAACACACTGTGACTGTATTGAAAGGACAGAGTGGTTTAGCAGGACTTTATGACAGTTATATGTCTACTATTCACTAATCATTAACACACTACAGTGTCCTGGCAAACCATTCTGTCCTTGCAATGTAGTGTGTTTTCAGGTTCACATATGGTGTAACTAACTTTTTTTTGTCTTCATTGTTTGTACTGAATCAGTACGGTGAGCCTATAGTGGGTCTATTTTCAATTTGTTGGTATCTGTGTGATTCTCCACATCCATAAACAGAGAGAAGTAGATATGGCTACAATGTTCGTCTGCAAGCAGCATGCCATTTTATTTATTAATCGCTAGTGCGATAAAAGTTACACAGGGCTCTAGACTGCGACCAAAATAGTCGCATTTGCAACAATTTTTTGAGAATGTGTGAGTTACAGTTCAATCTTGTGTTTTTACTACATCTAAAATCATCATAGAGATGATCATCATAGAGATGCTGCCACGGTTGTTTAAGCTCTAACACAGTCAGGGAGTCAGAAGTTTGTCAGATTTACACATAGATTCCTCTGTTTCTGTGACAGGCTGGTGAACTGAGAGAAGAA
>JAJHNS010000062.1:85000-117235 GCA_027564155.1 Gymnocypris eckloni scoliostomus
TGATCACCTGTTACGCTTGAAGGTCTTTTAAAGCCCAGCTTTGCTCACAAAGACCGAGATGCTGCTTTTATACCAAACATGACACCTTGACCTTTTACCGATCCACCTTTCGGTTTCAAAACCATTTAACGTAGATATTCAACAACCTTTTCACCTTTATTTAGTCTCTGTCCCAACTTTTTTGGAGCGTGTCGCAGCCATCAAAAAAAAAAAAAAAAATCATATTTACAAATCTTTGTGCTTTTGTAAAATAAATAAAAGTTAAAGAGAATTAACAAAATCACAGATTCTCGATTTTATAAATCTCTGTAATTAAGGGTTGTATGCACATGAATGAATTGTGTTGCTAGTGTCTAGAGTTACATGCAAGTCCTAATCATTCAGATTTACAATAAACGCCAACAAAAGTTGTTATTTTTGACCTCCCTCCAAAACAGCAGATTACTCCGAAAATGTTTTGGCTTTTAAATTTATGAATTTCTTTCACCAGGAATAATAAAAATCTACATTTGGTTGATTTAACACAGAATTACTCTACTTCACATTTTTCCATATGCTGAAATATTGATTAGTTTTGAAACCGACACAGTACATTATAATAATTAATAATTTGTTACATTTATATAGCACTTTTCTAGACACACAAAGCGCTTTACATAGTAAGGGGGTATCTCCTCATTGGCATCATGTAAACACATAAAGTCTTGGGGCTGTACAGTCAAAATGGTCTGTGTTTAATTCTTCATTACCTGGTCATGCTTGCTTCCATTGACACTGTTGTAACTCTACTTCAGTCAAATTAATAATAATCAGTGTCGGGGAAAGTTACTTTTAATAGTAATGCGTTACAATATTGCGTTACTCCCTAAAAAAGTAACTAATTACATTACTTTACATTGTTACGTTACTTAGTTACTTTTTGTGGAAAGTAATACGTTACTTTTGCGTTAATTTTTAAATATGAGCAGGGCTTGATTGTTTGTTTTTAATACAAGAAGTTATATTTATAGCAAATATAAAAGTCTTTCACACCAAAAAGTGTACTGAATAAACCTCAGTCTGAAGGACGAGTAAATCACATCTGTACAGAAGAACACAGGAGAAGATTCAACACTCTTCAGCAATTAAAAAACAATTGTTAGTTTATCTAAAGTAATTTTTGATTATTAGTATGGTTGAACTGATCATCAAAGGTCAGCAGCAAACACATCGGTTAATAAAATGAGATTAGATATATTTGTGTTGTTTATCATATTTAATTATTGCAGGTTTGCATCATATTCTGAGTTTGCATTTCACTGTTTTAATTCATTTTGATGAATACTGAATCTGTTTTTTGCGAGTGTGATGAATTAATACACATTCATTTATGAATAGGAAATCAATAAATGGAAAAAAAGTAACTCAGATATTTTCTAGTAAATTAAAAAGTAATGCGTTACTTTACTAGTTACTTGAAAACAGTAATATTATTACGTAACTCGTGTTACTTGTAATGCGTTACCCCCCCGACACTGTTAATGACATCTTGAGTTTATGAAAAGAAAATCAGAAAATTGTTGGCAGTTCAAAATATTTTATATTCTCCTTTTGTTATAAAGCATGTGGTTCAGTCATAGCATGAAAATATCACAAGCAATTTATATCACAAAAAAAAAAAATACCAGAGCTATGTAACATTTCTCACATTATTTGTCCATTAAAAAATTATTTATATTTTCATTAGGGATGCACGATATATCGGCCATCATATCGGTATCGGCCGATAAATGCAATTTTTTTCTGTTATCGGCCTGATAAGAAAATTTGTCCGATATCTTTAAGCCGATAAATAATGCATTATGTCCTTCAGAGACACTTCAGATGTTCATCATGATGGTTTTGAAATGCTTGAAATATGATTGGGATCACTTTGAAAAGGACAATACACTTATGTGCAACATATGCAGAGCAAGTCTGTCATAAAGGCTTCATAAAATAATAATTATGTAGCCTTAATGCATTTAATTATAATAAGAACATTACTGTACTATTTAGATTCTTTACACATGTAATGATGTCCAATGACTTGCTTGCATTATTGTATTTTATTTGTGTAAACGTACACTGTTTAAACTCGGCTGCTTATGTTGAAGTGGTGGCTTTTAATGATGAGACCTTTTTTTTTTTAATCAGGCTCTCAAAAAGTATATACAAATTTGGATGTAGATTTATCGGCCAACATATCGGTTATCGGCCAAAATTTTCATATCGGTGCATCCCTAATATTTTTCTCAAAGTGCCTGCAGTGCACAGTCTAGATAATTGTATAGATAACTCCACGATCTGTATTTAATTTTAAAGGGTAACTAAACCTCTGGTCAGAGCCTAACTCCACCCTCCGGCAATATTTGAAAAATGCTGGGAAAGTGGGCGGAGCCCAGCGGAGAGGAACCGAGCTCGTGCAGGGGCCTGGTTAGTAAGTGTCATAATACGTCACAGGAGAATGCAACCCCCAATAGGAAAATACAACTGCAGTAGCCACCGCTCAACCTGAAGAGGGCAGCACCATATATGAAAGCAGTCCTCTGAAAGTAGTCCCCGGCTAGGTAACTAGTTATGATATAGCTGGGGACTACTTTCAGGCGCATTGCAAAATGGCTGCAAAGCTCCTTGATTATTACGCCGGAAAATGAGTATAGTTCCTAACCATATCGGCTTAGAAAATCACAACTTTTCCTTTTCCGTCAGTCTAAGTATGATGAGCGTAATACTTAGTACACGATGTAACTACAGAAGAGTCAAGCTTTAAAAATATCGAAACTCTTTGGTCATTTTTTTTTGGTTGAGATGCTAACGGTCTTATCCGATTCAATGATCTATGCTAAGCTACGCTAAAAGTGATTTTTTTGCACCCTCAGATATTCAAATAGTTGTATCTCAGCCAAATATTGTCCTATCATAACAAGCCATACATCAATGGAAAGCTTTAAGATGATGTATAAATCTCAATTTAGAAAAACTGACACTTAAGACTGGTTTTGTGCTCCAGGGTCACATTTTACAGAGGAACCGGAAAGTACAAAAATATTACATGTTGCTACTAAAGACAGATTATACACCAATCTCAGCCAAAATTAACATTACACACATTTCCCCATTGATTAGTACAAGATCTATAAAAACTAGTTTCCACTCAGATTTAGTTTTTTACAGGCAGAGAAACACATTCTGCAAAAAAGATTCCCATTAGTTCAGCACATTCGTTAACTATGAGCAATACTTCTGTTAATTTTAATATTCACTAATACATTATCAAAATAAAATGTTTTATCTGTTAATATTTTGTATAGACCTGTGATCACACAAACTGTAAGCAGTTTGTTTTTTATTAACTAACATCACTAAAAAACATTTAGATGTCAAATGTAGGATTTTTGTATTTTAATTGCATATAAAATAAGCAAATATATTTTAAAAAACTAAATTACTCAAACTTAAAAGTTAAATAAAATGAGTAATAAGACAACTATAATTGTATCTAATGAATAAGAACTCAATCAAAACACAATTTCATGCATCTTTACATATGAAAAGCCCTTTATTCGGATCCAGAAACAACGAGTTTCAATAAGTTACAAACTTTATTATTTTCTGTTGACTTTGCCAACATGTTTAAAACCCTTCTTCTTCTTAAACTTCTTTGTAAAGCCAGCAGACTGCACCTGAAAAACAACACAGAAGTTAGACATTTCTCACCACATATACAGTTCATATTTACACTATACTGCCAAAAGTATTGGCACCCCTTCTAATGAACAGGTTTAAGTACTTTAGTAATTTCCATGAGTATAAATATTCATGTTTAAGCATATAATGATATTCTAGGGAATTGTATCAACACAATGATAATTCAAAGTGCTTTACATAAAAGCAATAAAACAAATCAGAAAAGCATAAACATTTTAAAATGATAAAAATATAAAACGTGGATAGTGTAAATCTGCTACATGAAATATGTGTCAGTGTTATTTTAGTATAAGATATGATTGTGTTTTTAATTAATATTTTGAGTTAGATGTTTTAATATTTATTTGAATAAATAGTATTAATTTATTAGCCTTTTTAAATATGTATATTTAGATGTTATAAATTTTTTAGTTATTTTAGCCCATCAACTTAAACTAAAATGAGAAATGTTGATTTGGCAAGTAGCTGAAACAAGTTTTATTTTAACGTATGCATTTTTATTAATGTTTTAGTTGACTATAATAACACTGATATGCAGCACTGTGAACACATATAGAGTCAAATTTTTTATGATTAAACAGTAATTGTTGACGTGTAACTTCTATTATCGCAGCTAACGTGATTCAGTCACACTCACCTTTTTGTGTTTCTGCATCTGGTTTTCTACTTCCATTTCAGACACATCTTCATCATCATCGGTCTGAAAATCATCTTCCTCACCATCACTGCCCTTCTGATCATCGTCCGGCTTCTTCTCGGTGAAAACCGACGCAGCAAAGAGACACGGCTGACGTTAGCGATCAGCTATGATTAGCTCGTTATTAACGAAGAGCGGCACTGACATGGGTAAAGATCAGACATGCTGTCTGAAGAGTCGCTGTCCTCACTCGAGCTCAGGGTCCAGACGCCACTGTCCTGCTTCCTGCTGGCTCGCCGCTCACTTCCTGTGGCCCGACCCTCACTTCCTGCGGCCTCCTCACGCTCTTTGGGTCTCTTCTTCTGCTTGAGCTGCACAGGAACGAACGCCACACCCTGCCGGACACACTCCTCGTCTGAGCACAACAACACAAGCGCTCAATAACCTCATGCAGAGCTTCGATGGGTCAAACAAACACTGCTGAGACTTACACTGCTCCAGAGCTCTCCTGTAGCATCTGCCGCTGGCGTGACGCACAACATGCTGCGGAACACAGGTTGATGTGATGTAACGTGAGCTTGCAGAAGAGATGATCTCTGAGGAAAAACAATGCAAATATATGAATATGAAAACAAAACTCACACTAGTGTAGTGTACTGTACTGTAGTACAGAGTAGTATAGATTTGCATAGTGTACAGTAGTATAGTGCAGTATAGAGTAGAGTAGTATAGTGTGCTGGAGTATAGTGCAGTATAGAGCCGTGTAGTATAGTGTACAGTAATATATAGTAGAGTAGTATAGTGTATTGGAGTATAGTACAGTATAGATCAATGTAGAATAGACTATTATGGTGTGCAGTAGTATGGTGTATTGGAGTATAGTGTATTGGAGTTTAGTGCAGTATAGATCAGTGTCGTATAGATTAGCATACTGTACAGTAGTATAGTGTAGTGCACTGGAGTATAGTGCAGTATAGAGCAGTGTAGTATACATTAGTATAGTACAGTATAGAGTAGTGTATTGAGTATAGTGCAGTGCAGTATTGATTAGTATAATGTACAGCAGTATAGTGTGGTATAGAGTAGAGTATTGGAGTATAGTGCGGTATAGAGCAGTGTAGTATAGATTAGTATAATGTGCAGTAGTATAGCTTAGCATAGAGTGGTCTACTGTAGAGTAGTGTACTGTAGTATAGAGTAGTGTACTGTAGTGTAGTATAGAGTAGTCTAGTGTAGTATAGTGTGGTACAGTGTACTGTGGTGTATTGTAGTATAGTGTACTGTGGTATTAAGTAGTGTACTGTGGTGTAGTATAGTGTGGTACAGTGTACTGTGGTGTATTGTAGTATAGTGTGCTGTGGTATATAGTAGTGTACTTATGGCTGTTTAGTGCTGTGGACTATGTGCGGCTCGTACTGACTGTAGAGTAGTATAGTGTGGTATAGAGTAGTGTGGTATAGAGTAGTGTACTGTAGTGTAGTATAGTGCAGTATAGTGTGGTATAGAGTAGTGTACTGCGCAGTTTAGTGTGGCATAGAGTAGTGTACTATAGTGTAGTGTGGTATAGAGTAGTGCACTGTATTGTAGTATAGAGTAGTGTACTGTAGTATAGAGTAGTATACTGTGGTATAGAGTAGTGTACTCACGGCTGTTTAGTGCTGTGCACTATGTGCGGCTCGTACTGACTGTAGTTTAGTATAGTGTAGTATGGTGTGGTATAGAGTAGTGTACTATAGTGTAGTGTGGTATAGAGTAGTGTACTGTAGTGTAGTATAGTGCAGTGTACTGTGCAGTATAGTGTGGTATAGAGTAGTGTACTTTAGTGTAGTGTGGTATAGAGTAGTGTACTGTAGTGTAGTATAGTGTGGTATAGAGTAATGTACTGTGCAGTATAGTGTGGTATAGAGTAGTGCACTGTATTGTAGTATAGAGAAGTGTACTGTGGTATAGAGTAGTGTACTCACGGCTGTTTAGTGCTGTGCACTATGTGCGGCTCGTACTGACTGTAGTATAGTGTATTGTGGTATAGAGTAGTGTACTGTAGTGTGGTATAGAGTAGTGTACTCACGGCTGTTTAGTGCTGCGCACTATGTGCGGCTCTTACTGGCTGTAGTATAGTGTACTGTGGTATAGAGTAGTGTACTGTAGTGTGGTATAGAGTAGGGTACTCACGGTTGTTTAGTGCTGCGCACTATGTGCGGCTCGTACTGGCTGTAGTCGAACTCGTCCTGAGCGCGGAGTTTCTTGTATTTGTTCCCAGCGGTGAAGAGCTGCAGCTCGGCGAGGCTGCAGGGGAACTCGTGCGCGTTCAAATCGCAGCGGATCTGACAGATTCCATACAAACAACATTCAAAAACACGCTTTCACCACTTCAGCTCTTCACAGGGGTCATAAGAACAGCAGAAATATGCGTTTGGTGTCATTATTCTGACCTTCTTCGAGTCTGTGAGCTGAAAGCAAGGATGCTTCTGCAGAAATGATCTCAAATCTTCCGGTAAATCCTCCATAACAGCAGACACAAAATATTAACAAGCTAAGTCTATATGAGGAACACCTGTTAGTGTAATTATTACCACAGCGACGCTGGAAAAAACACACTAAACCTCAAACGAAGAGGATAAACACTTCTGTTTTGATGCAGCCTTTACACGCTGCGCAGCGTGGCGTCATATAAACACGACGCTGAAGTAGGACCAAAGACTGTCCAGCGAGATGCCAGCAACTATTATTTTTAAAGCAGCGAAGTCGTAAGAGATTTTAATTTAAAGTCAAATTTATATAATGACTCTTATATAATTAGTATTTATAATAATGAAATATTTGTAGCTGAGACAGCAGGGGTTTATATTTCTGATGGGGTGCGTTACCGGACGCTCGTGACAATCAGCTGATACTGAGCTGTTCGTCTCTCTCACGTTCAGTCTTATATATTGGACGCTTTTATTAAACACACACGTATCATATTTATATGTTTTGTTTCCACGTGTCGCTTTGCGGGCGTTATAATAATACATTTTAATTGATAAAGATAGTTTTAAAGATGTCTGGGGCAAACGGAGATCCTGATGTTTCAGTTGATGACGGCATCATTGAGGATGAAGAAGAATTCAATGAAGAAGGTATGCATGTCTTTAATTAAAGATGCATTCTAATGTCACCGCTATCGCGAGAGGATAGGATCCATCTGCTCGCGGTATTGTGACGTCACACACTGACCGTTAGCGCAGCGCCGCTTAAAGTCGAACGCGCGTGTTCTCATTACTCTAACATACCCGGATGTTCTATTTTCGAATTCGTTATTAATTAAATTATTCTCTATGATGATTTTTAATCGTTTCTGACTACTGCAATATTTTCTTGTTATATATATATATATATACATACATGATTACATTCTCATGAGTCACTCCTCAAATTAATACGTTATATTGTAACTAATAATACAATGCAGTACACATTTGTATTTAATAATTATATAATTATCATTTTTTTAAAAATATTTTTATCAATAATTTTTTTTAATGTTTATTAACAATTATCAAATATAATAAAAATCATTATTTATAAATAATTATAATTATTAATATATTAATTATAACTTTTATATAAATATTTTATTGCATTCATATTTATTAATTTACTTATATATATATATATATATATATATATATATATATATATATATATTTACTAGGACTAGTTGTTAGAATCCCTTGATAATCAGCAAGCACTGTAGTTGGAGATGTCCTCTTGGGTGGGGTTGGATTGGGGGATGACCGCCTGGTGCCTCCAATAGGACACATCATCAGTTGTGCACCCCGGCCTCATTGGGTGTTTCGGCCTTTTATCACAATACACCCTCACCCGAGGCTGGCCCACCACAGGCTGATCAGACCTGGGTGTGTGTCGCACCGAAGGCTCCATGAGGTCACTTGGGAGCCCATACAGTCTCCTTCCACTTCAGCCACAGCCAGTGACTGCTTCTTTCGGCAGCAGTTGCAAGGTCTTTGATGGTCTTCCGCTGGGCCTGTCCTCTGATTCCAACCTCCTTTAATAGCCTTGTGGTAGAACTAGCTACAAAGCCCCTGCAGCCCACCTCCACTGGACGCACATTTACCTTCCATCCCCGGTCCTCTGCTTCGGCAGCCAAATCTGCATATCGCAACCGTTTTCTTTCGAATGCCTCATCTATGGCTTCCTCCCACAGGACTGTTAGTTCCACTATAAAGACCTGTCGACAGGATTTGGACCAATGGACCAGGTCTGGGCGCAGGTTGGTCGCTGCAATTTCTGGTGGGAAGGTGAGCCTCTGACTTAAGTCTACCCGCATTTCCCAGTCCTGGGCTGCGTTTCAGAGTGTAGGGTTGTACGATATACCGGTACTACGATAGTATCACGATACTAAAGCTTAAAAATACCCGCGGTGCCATTGCATTTTTTAAACGGTAGTATCGTTCATACCGTAATATATGTTGTATGCACGGCTGGCACACTATTTAAAATGCTGGCATGCATGTTCAAATGAACAGAAACATTGTTTGCCAAATGCCTTTTTGCTGTGCTCTGTCTCTCTCTCTCTCTCGAAGAAGAAGAAGAAGAAGAAGAAGAATGACAGACAAAGACGCCCGCATCAGATGCGGATGCGCGCTTAACTCGCTGCCTCTCTTCCGGGTCCTGAACTCCCGCATTAACACTATCGTTGCCGGAGCAAAACAAATAACAGCAATTTCCCATTGATTATCAAGTCTGTGCGCTACAATATGGTGTTTTGTGTTCGAATCTGAATCCAAATCGTTGGCTTGGGTGAATCACTGATTCACTAAACCATTCATAAAACAGTCATTTGATTCGCTCCGGCAGTATTCAGCCATTTTGAAAGAATCGTTTGAATGACTCAGTGATTCAATAACGAACTGCTGCCACCTGCTGGCCGTTTTTACCAGTTTCTTTTCTAAAAGTAGGCATATACATTGTTTTCCAACATATTTCTACATTCAGAATTTTGTATTTAAAATACATTAATCCCATAAAATATTTTAATCAATTATAAATAATAAATACCGTCTAAATGTCCAAATGCCACATCTAAATCTCACTTCATGCTGCTTCTGTGCAGTGCTAAGATGAGTTTTGTTTATATAATTTCAGGGAAAACAATAGCCAGTCATTAATTCACATGAATTATTCAGATAAAAATATTGTCTGTTTTAATTTATTTATTTATTAATTTTTTATTCATTTTGTAGATTTTTTTTTTTAAACTGACAACACTGCATGGATGGGATCGTGATACTACTTGGTATCGTGATACTTCAGCTGGTATAGTATCGTACAACATTTTTATGGTATCGTGACAAGCCTAGTAGACTGTAGTATAGTACACTGTAGAATAGTATAGTGTACTGTAGTATAGTGTACTGTAGTGAATGGTAGTACAGTGTAGTATAGTACACTGTAGAGTAGTACAGTGTATTGTAGTGTACTGTAGTATAGTGTACTGTAGTGAATAGTAGTACAGTGTAGTATAGTACACTGCAGAGTAGTATAGTGTATTGTAGTGTACTGTAGTATAGTGCACTGTAGTGAATGGTAGCACAGTGTAGTATAGTACACTGTAGGGTGGTATAGTGTATTGCAGTGTACTGTAGTATAGTGTGCTGTAGTGAATGGTAGTACAGTGTAGTATAGTACACCATAGAGTGGTATAGTGTATTGTACTGTAGTATAGTATAGTGTACTGTACTGTAGTGAATGGTAGTACAGTATAGTATAGTATACTGTAGAGTGGTATAGTGTATTGTAGTGTACTGTAGTATAGTGTACAGTGTAGTTTAGTACACTGTAGAGTGGTACAGTGTATTGTAGTGTACTGTAGTATAGTGTACTGTAGTGAATGGTAGTACAGTGTAGTGCAGTACACTGTTGAGTGGTATAGTGTATTGTAGTGTACTGTAGTGAATGGTAGTACAGTGTAGTAAAGTACACTGTAGAGTAATATAGTGTATTGTAGTGAATGGTAGTACAGTGTAGTATAGTACACTGTAGAGTGGTATATTGTATTGTAGCGTAGTACAGTGTACTGTAGTGAATGGTAGTATAGTGTAGTATAATACACTGTAAAGTAGTATAGTGTATTGTAGTGCACTGTAGTATAGTGTACTGAAGTGAATGGTAGTACAGTGTAGCATAGTACACTGTTGAGTAGTATAGTGTATTGTAGTGTACTGTAGTATAGTGTACTGTAGTGAATGGTAGTACAGTGTAGTATAGTACACTGTAGAGTAGTATAGTGTGCTGTAGTATAGTGTAATGTAGTGAATGGTAGTACAGTGTAGTATAGTACACTGTAGAGTGGTATAGTGCATTGTAGTATAGTGTACTGTAGTGAATGATAGTACAGTGTAGTATAGTATACTGTAGAGTGGTATAGTGTATTGTAGTGTACTGTGGTGAGTGGTAGTACAGTGTAGAATATTACACTGTAGAGTGGTATAGTGTATTGTAGTGTACTGTAGTATATGGTGGTACAGTGTAGCATAGTACACTGTAGAGTGGTATAGTGTATTGTAGTGTACTGTAGTACAGTGTACTGTAGTGAATAGTAGTACAGTGTAGTATAGTACACTGTAGAGTGGTATAGTGTATTGTAGTATAGTGTACTGTAGTGATTGGTAGTACAGTGTAGTATAGTACACTGTATAGTGTATTGCAGTATAGTGCACTGTAGTGATTGGTAGTACAGTGTAGTATAGTATACTGTAGAGTGGTATAGTGTATTGTAGTGTATTGTAGTATAGTGTACTGTGGTGATTGGTAGTACAGTGTAGTATAGTATACTGTAGAGTGGTATAGTGCATTTTAGTGTACTGTAGTATAGCATCTCAACGCGGTCTTGGAAACCGATGTTAAATACGATTATCAAGCACGTAAACAAGCTTTCTGTCAAGTTGTAAAGTTTATAAAATAATCCAAAAGTCCTCATAATCATCAAATATTTTAATAAAATTAAAATGAGTCAAATGCAGTTCAGTTTGTCAGCTGTCGGACCAGAACTGATCTGACTGTCGGTTCTTCGTCTCTCAAACACATATCATCTGCTCATAATCAGTTATTATACAGGTCATAATCCACCTCCACAACAGCCGAATCAGCCCTCGATCAATCTAAAGACCAGCATCTCCTGCTGAAGACCGGTTTGACCCGGCCTGAACTGGTCTCAGCTGGTCTTGCTAACGGACTACTGGGAACTAGTTTCATGATTGCTTTTCTTATAAAAAGCAGTTCCTTCCACAACAAACATGAAAAATTAACATTACTCTGTCAATCAAATAAATGCAGCAGCCGCCGATAAGATATTTTACTGTACTCTGAATACAGTATGAAATATTATATATCTTCCTTTGAAATAGAACATGACCTGCTCACATTTCACCCCAAAACCAAAAATAATATTATATATATATATATATATATATATATATATATATATATATATATATACGCTTATTACAAAGTATTTATGCATCTAGGTTTGTATCATTACACTGCCTGTGATTAAAAACACAGCATTACAGTAATACTGATATCCGAGAAAACAAGTTAAAATGGTTTTAATTGTCATGCATGGAAATAATGTGAGGATGCCAGACAAAATCTGTATGGTCATACAAAAATTGCATAAAAAAGAAAAAACAAGCACCGAAAATTGTTCATCTTCTGAAAGTGAAATGCACTTTTCTGTGGTTTTGCGGTGAAATGCGGTCTGTAGAAGTCACTCAGTGCTTCTGTATCAGCACAGATAGCTGCTGATGTTTCCAGTGTTCAACTAACACCCCCCCCATCCCCTGCCCCACACACACACACAGAGATACACACACAGACACAGAGACACACACAGACACACACACTCATACTCTCACACACACACACACACACACACACTAATGCTGGGATGATCAGCGCTCCTCGGATACACAATCAACACACAAACCTAACAATCACTCCTGAATACAAACAAGAGAAAAGAGCTTTACACAATAAAAGCATATTTAGATCACATCAATACGTCTTCAACTCTTATTTTCATGCTTATTATGCACATTTTAATCCCACATTCTTATGAATATAATTATATATTATGCATATTTATAATTATGCAATTATTTATCAGTAATATATATTTAGAATATAATACGTGTTTATATGTAGATACGCACGCACACACACACACACACACACACAGACACGTTTTGTATTGTATTAGTTGTCACTATAGTCAAATGTGATTCTCATTGCTGGAATATTAGTTACAGTTTATTGTAATATTACACTATATAATTATTGTTTTAACATTTTTAAAGTAATGAGAATGAGGGGGAAATGTGCTTAATTGTCATGAAAATAAGGTATTACAAGGAGAAGGTGATTTATGAGGACATTTTCAGTGTCCCCATAATTCAAAACACTTATAAATCATACAGAGTGATTTTTTTTTGTCTCTGTGTGTGTGTGTCTGTGTGGTGTATGTGTGTGTGTGCGTGCGTGTGAGAGTGTGTGTGTGTCTGTGTCCCGTCAGTGTCAGTCCAATACAAAACAAGCCGTCTCTGTTCTGGATCTTCTGGATCGCAGGTTTATGAACGCTGCCACATTCTGGAGTCAGTCTCTCAGAAAACGGCACCAAAACCAAACATGTACAACTTTTAATGTTTCCCCCCCAAAGATAACATTACTGTAATGCAAAATCATTCTGTCTGCACACTATTTTATTAATTTTTGAAGATTAAAAACTGCATAAATTAAATTCAGTGCAACTGCTTTGCAATAATGCCATTTTTGCGTTGCAGTAATGAAGAAAATATTTGACAATTAAATGAGATCAACTAAATAATCGTTTCAGCATATTTATTCTATATGCAAAAAAAATGATATAATGATATATTAAAAACATTATATTTATATATATACATATTGTGTGGGAGCGGCTGCACTTCCCGTGGGAGCGGCTGCACTTCCCGTGGGACCGGCTGCATATTACTAATCAAAAATTAAGTTTTGATATATTTACGGTAGGAATATCTTCATGGAACATGATCTTAATATCCTAATGATTTTTGGCATAAAGGAAAAATGTATCATTTTGACCCATAAATGTATTGTTGTCTATTGCTACAAATATAACCGTGTTATTATGACTGCGTTTGTGCTCCAGATTTAACAAAACAATGACTCAAACGCATTTGAAGACAAAGTGTCTTCCCATCAAGGCTGCTAAGTATATTTTGTAAGAGTGATTACCCATCGAGTCGAACTCCTCGCCTTCAGTCAGCTCTCGAGAGTGACCTCCATCTGTGCAGACAAGCCCTCCTACAGGAGACACACAGAGTCACACCAGCTCAGCATCGCACAAACACACACTCACTCTCTCACACGCTCACACACACACACGCACACACACACACACACACACACACACACACACACACACACACACACACACACACACACACACACGCACACTCACGCACACTCACACACAGAGACACTCACTCACTAATGCTCACACACGCTCGCTCGCTCACACACGCACACTCAACTTGCTCGCTCACTCACACGCGCACACTCACACGCTCGCGCTCACACGCACTCACACGCCGCCGCTCACACACGCACTCTCACACGCTCGCTCGCTCACACACGCACTCTCACACGCTTGCTCGCTCACACACGCTCTCTCACGCGCTCTCTCACGCTCTCTCACACGCTCTCTCACACGCTCACACACACATATCTTCACCTCCCGTTCTCCTCTCTTTCTCTCACACACACCCTCTCACACACACACACACACACACACTCTCTCTCAAACACACACACACACACAGATCTTCACCTCCTGTTCTCCTCTCTCTCTCACACACACACACACACACACACACACACACACACACAAACGTCACCTCCCGTTCTCCTCACTTTCTCTCTCTCACACACACACACACTTCACCTCCCTGTTCTCCTCTCTTTCTCTCACACACACACACCACCTCCCTGTTCTCTTTCTCTCTCACACACTCTCTCTCTCTCTCTCTCTCACACACACACACACCTTCACCTCCCTGTTCTCCTCTCTCCACACACACACACACACACACACACACACACACACACACACACACACACACACTCGTTCTCCTCTCTCTCACACACACACTCTCTCTCTCTCTCTCTCTCTCTCTCTCTCTCACACACACACACACACACACACACACACACACACACACACCTCCCCGTTCTCCTCTCTCTCGTCTTCGCTGCTCTCTCCGTCCTCTTCACCCAGAAACATGTCAGTGTTCATCAGATGCGACTCCTTCCACAGCTGATCACAGCAGAGAGAGTACAGCTCCGTCACATCACACTTTCTCAATTACATCTTACTTTATTGTTTCATTTGGTTTAGTACTTCTTATTTTTAAATATCTATATCGTTTTTTTTGTAGTAGTATATTTGTATTTAATGCCATGTCAGCGTCTCAGGCTATTTTCATAACAAAAACTATTTAAACAAATGTAAGTATAACAAATACAATAAAACCAGCAAACAAACAAACACAAGTTATATTACACAATAGGTTTTACATTAAAATTCTGGAAATATTATATTAAACTCTTCAAGTGAGTTCACGAGTTGTTAAAAGCGGGACAGTCCAATAAAATATGTTTGACAGAAAGGGGAATTATTAATTTTTTACTTCTTAGTTTATTGTGTTTTAGTGACTTTAGCACTTCAAATTAAACTAAATGAAAATTGGAAAGGTTGCCTTGGCTATTAGCTGAAATAAAATGAGATAATTATTTTATAAATTTTAATAAAACAAATACATATTTTTTTTTACTTGAAATAAAACAAACTAACTCAAATAAAATAACACTTAATTTCATCTTGTTGTCTATGCAACTTTACTCATTTTCATTGAGCTTAAACTGAACTAAAAATAATAAAACTATGTAGACATTAAACATAAATAACTTACTAAAACTTCAACTAAAATGAATCCAGAAATTATTATAAACAAAATATATATCTCAAAGATGCTAAAATAATACTGTTACACATTTAAAAGAATAATACCTGTAGTAGGATTTAATTTGAAACCACTTTGACTCAAAAAGTGCTCATACATTTCATAATTAAAACAATATATTTTAAAAATGCATTTTCTTGTAAAATGTCCTGCAAATCGTTTTTCTGTTTACAGTGTAGTTCACTGCATGTGCTGTAGACTACAGTATTAAGTGCATTACTCCGAAGAGTAATCTTTGAGAGTTCTAATAACTCTCACAAAATACAAATTTAGACACTTAAAAGTTAATTCTTGTAACTTGTAATCGTTACAGGCACATAGTACATGTTCTGTGTTGCTTATATGTAATTGCATGCTGACACAGAAACAAAACATGCAATTAGGGTCCTTGAAGTTCTTACGGGTAATAATCTTTTCTGGTTGGAACTGTCATTTCCTCGTGAGAGGCGGGAGTCATTTGCTGAAAGAAACACTTGATACTGTGGATGCATAGATAGTACGCAAGTAGGAGAAACAACAGCAGAATTGCTATTTCCTTGATCCACAGCCAGGGTTTACCTAACAAGTTTCCGAACCATGAAGAATTATCTTCAGTCATCTGGTGTAATTTTGCATGATGGGAGTAGCTGAAGTTAGGTTGCAGGATGGTAGTTCAGGAATACAGCACTAAGAAGCTGGAGGAATTGTTACGTTGTGACGTATCCTTGTTGTATAATCCACTGGTATGATGATCGAATAAGGTACACGTATCACATTTGGAGATAGGGTGTGCCACCCATGGGATTCCTGCTCCTACTGAAGGTGCGTGCGGCATGCAAACGTTCTTTCCAGCAAACAAGGCATTTCTTGACATATTCATCAGCTCTAAGAATATGTTGTTTCTGGGGTCTACACTTTGCGTGATGTCCATGATGGTTAATAGTACGAAAATCTTGATCATGTTGATGGATGACTGAAGTTCCCGTATGTGAGTCTCTGCGTTGTGTTTTTTTTTTCTCTTTCTTGTGTGATAGTTGGCTCGGCAATGGGTCTAGTTGTTTTCTAGAGGTTGTGGCTTCATCCGCAGGTGAGAAGGGTGGTGCATATGGATCTCGGGACAGCCATCAAGTGGTATCTGCACAGAGGAAGAAAGAAACACAAAACAAAAGAGAATAACGGCACATAGCAGTATTTGTTGTAGAGTCTGCAAACATTAGGGTTGTATCCTCTGTTCAAATATAGTCTGCTATTGTTGTTGTTCCTTCTTTCCCTATTTCTCAATTCCTGCGACACCTAAAGAACAGTGAGGAAAGGATGGACTATTGGATGGGAAAGGCCTATGAGGAAATCTTCACCTCAGGGTTGGCCCCAAGCCTGTTGCTTTCGGTTCTTCCCTGGGCTCCTCACTGGTTCTTGTGTCTGTCCTATCCTATCCCTGCAGGGGAGGAACAACTTTACAGTGTGACACATGAGTCCAAGTTTTCCTTCCTGACACAATACTGCAGCAGCTGTAATCAACATCACTTGATGTGGTCTGTACCACTTAGGCTCTAATGGCTTGTTTCGAATGCCTTTATCATGACCCATTGACCTGGGATGATTGTGTGTCCACCTTCTGGTGGAGTCTGCCAACACGACTCAACTCTCTCTTTGGCACTCTGCACTGCCTTTGTGAGGTTTTCACAGTAAGCGATCAGGGCATCTGAAGCAATGTGCACATCAGCATTTCTAAGATCAATCACACCTGGCATCTGCATTGGGCGTCCAGTAATAATCTCATGAGGGCTCAGTCCTACTGATCTGTTAGGTGATGCTCTCATACCACACAGTACTGCGGGCAGTGCTTCAACCCATGGTACTCCTTCCTGATGCATTTTGCTTAGCCTGGTTTTGATTGTTCTGTTTGATCTTAGGGACTTAGGTTCCACTTAATCTTCAACATTCTAGACACTTCCTTGACTACCTGTCCTGTGAAGTGGGTACCTTGATCTGAGTCAATGCAATCTGGTAATCCCCATCTGGGAATGAAATCAGTGACAAGACATTTAGCAGTATGTGCAGCTGTAGCACGCCCTGTTGGATAAGCTTCTACCCATCTTGAGAACTTGTCTATTACTACCAAAACGTCAGTTTTTCCTTTACAAGGGGGCAACGATATGTAATCAACTTGCAGGTGACGAAATGGCCCTGGTGGAGCTGGGGTATGTGCTGCTGGTGTAGTGGCTGCTGGTACATCATTATTTTTCTGACATGTAACACATCTCTTGACTGTTTCAGTGGCTGCATTTCTGAATTTTGGATTCCACCATTGATTTGAGAACCTGTGATTCATCGTTGCTGGACCACTATGACCCAAACTGTGTATTTGTTGAGCCAAATATGGCAACAGTGATTCGGGAGCAACATACTTTCCCCCTTTGGTCCAGCAGCCGGATGAATCCACAGTGGCTCCTTTGTCTAACCATGTCCATGCTTCATATAGAGGAACGCCTTTATACAGATCAACAATTGATTCAGGAGGTAGAATTGTTCTGTGCTGTACTACCTGAACACACTTGTACAGTTGCATAGAAACAAGCCTGTTTAGCCGCTACATCAGCAAGAGCATTACCTTTAGCTTCCGTAGTATTAGTTGTGAGATGTGCTTTCACTTTGATCACCGCTAATTTCTTTGGGAGTTTCATGGCAAACATTAAATCTTTCACTAATCCAGCATGCTTAATGGGGATCCAGCAGAAGTTAGAAATTTTCTGGTTTGCCAAATGACACCAAAATCATGAATTACCCCAAAAGCATTCCTGGAATCTGTGTAGATATTTGCAACCGATCCTGAAGCTAGCGTGCATGCTCTAGTTAAGGCTACTAGTTCTGCAGCTTGAGCTGAAAAATGATCTGGAAGACGACCTGAAGCAACTACTTCAGTGGTGGAAGTTACTGCATATCCTGCTCCTGTTACCTTCAATAACTTGAGCTGAACCATCAACAAACAACTCCAATTCTGCGTTCTCTATGGGAGTTTCTGCTATTTCACTTGTCGCTGCATATGTAAGCGTAACAATCATGAGTCATTTCGCCTTCATCCTCTAACACAAATTCAGTCATTGCAGACATCATACATGAGGATGGGTTCGTGACTGGTGCACGCTGTATAACAATATTCGGGCTGTGAGAGTTGCTAACCAATTTCCCCAAAGGGAGGAGGTGACAGAAGTGACTTTTGCTTGATTCATTAGTGCGGACACTGCGTGAGGGCATTTTACGTTTACAGTCTGACCTAACACCATTCCTGATGAAGCCTGAAGCGATAGATGAACTGCCTGTACTGCTCTGAGGCATGGGCCCATACCTTGAGCGACTATGTCAAGTTTACCGGAATAGTAATGAATTGGGCGTAAGCTGCCCCATGATCTTGCATTAGACATGCAGTCATAAAGCCTAAGTGTTCATGGACATAAAGCACAAAGGGTCTATCAGATTGGGCAATTCCTAATGCTGGTGCTTGACATAGTGCTCTCTTCAAATCATTAAAAGCTTTGAGATGAAGTTCTTCCATACAAACAGTATCTGAATCTTTACCATGGCCTTTCAACAAATCATAGAGAGGCTGAGCAATCGAGGCATAGTCTTCAATCCAAGGTCTACAATAACCTGTTGTTCCTAAAATGAGCGGAGTGTTTTAATGGTATTAGGCGGAGGTATGGCTTTGACTGAAGCCGCTCGATCCTGTGTAATGGATCTATTTCCTGCACCAATTGTTTGACCCAGAAATGTGACTTGCTTTTTAGCGATTTGAGCTTTGTGAAAGCTGCATTTGTGTCCTTTTATGCAAATAGTCCAACAATGATGCCAATTCAGTTTGATGTACCTCATGATCTGTTGAGGCAATCAAAATATCATCGACATATTGGATCATAGTTGGGGAGTTTTGAAATCCCTGTGGCAATCGTGTCCACTGGTATTGTTCATAGTCAACTGTGAAAGCTAACCATGGCTGGCTGTCAGAGTGCAACGGTACAGAAAAGAATCCATTAGACATATCAATTACTGAAAAAATCTTACAATCTAATGGTAAGCCATTACAAATTGTAGATGGATCTGCCACTAGGGGGGTGATTTTATCAATATGTTTATTGGCTACTCTGTAGTCTATTGTAAGTCTCCATGTCCCATTAGATTTCTTGATGGGCCATATGGGTGAATTACATGGACTGTTGGTTTTAACTAGCACTCCTTGCATCAGCAAATTTTCTACAATAAGTTTGATTCCCTGTATAGCTTCCTTATTAATCGGATATTGTTTGGTGACCGGAGGTGGAGTTCCTGTCAATTTAACTGGTTCTACACCTGTCAACAACCCACAATCATCCTTGTCTTTAGCCCAAATTGGATGATTCTGTAAGAAAACATACTCGGAGGGGTTGCATTATTGGTAGAAATCTGTGCTGAGGAAATTTTATGCTAGTAGATTCTGAGGACATGTCTAAAGTTAGATTTATTTGTCTCAGAAGATCCATGCCTAAAATTGCACCTGTATTTAATGGAGCATAGCAATTTTGTAGTCAGAGTTTTTGCCAAATTGTACCTCTATGGGCGGAGTTTCATACAAAACAGAATCTTCACCTATTACACCAGTTAAACAAAGTTTGGTTTTCTTGTATGGGATGTTTAAACCTTGTGCCAATTTTGTAGGAATTACTGTAATTTCTGCACCTGTATCAAGCAAAAATCAATCTCTTTCTTTATGCTACCTTTCACAAAAATTATTTGGTCATTGTGTTGGATTACAGGGAAAGGTAGCTACTCACAGCCCCAATAATTAGTTTTTTCCTGGTCTTGTTGTGCTCTTAGAAGAGCCTGAACTAGCTGTCCTACAGTTTCAGTGGTCACTGGCGGAACTACTTCAGGGTTGTGGCAGGCTGAGAAGGAGCAGAATTATGCATAGCATTTCTTTTACTATCTTGCAACTTCTTCCTACACTCTTTCTCCCAATGTCCTAATTTTCCACAGTATTTGCATTTGCTTTCTCTTTAGACCATCTATTGTCTTGTTTCATTGTGTTAAACGTAGCTGCTGCTACTCTTACTTTTGCCTTGACATCAGCATCTCTTTCCCATGTAGCTAACCTGTCTAGGTTACTTCTGAGAGTTCTGTTAGACCAAGTTAGATCTAAGAATGGTAAAGCTTTTCTGTATTCGGCTACAAGGCCATCTGACCAGATACGAACCAGGGTCCCTTGTCATCTAGCACACTTTCAGGGTCATCAACAATTCCACTGTAGATTACAGCTGACTGACAAAATCTCTCAGTATATTCACTCACAGTTTCTTCTTTCCTTTGCACACAGGTAGTAATTCTAGACCAATCTATTTTGGGTCCTAAGATATTCTTTAGGATTTTCAAAATACCTTCTCTTAAATCACCCTTACTGGCATTTCGCAGTTCAGAAGCAACAGCAGATTCAAAACTGTTGAATTCAGATTCAGAATTTGTGACATCAGCTGCGTGACTTCTGCCAACGACATGTCATAAAGACGCATTTTACTGATCAATGTTCTTCTAAATTCAGAAAAATGTGTGCGTGCTGACGGTAAACTCTGAGATAGTCTCTCTATCTTTAGGACATAAAGCTTTGGCAACAGTTTGTATTTGCACAACAGAAGAATTGAGAGGAACATCAGTTTCCTCAACCCCTGAGATCTTCTCCTAGCACCACACACATTGACTGAATTTACAGGCACATCAGTTACTGATTGGAGAGCTACATCTGTTTCAAAGAACGCTTGTAAATCAGGGTAAATGTTATCAGGCTGACTAACTTCCACATCAGTTTTGCTGCAGCTTTCTTGAGGTTCAATTTCTTAGTCAAAGTGGATACTCTAGCATGGAGTTCATTGTTCTGTTTCTCTAGCTCTGAGTTACGCTGAGACTGTTGTGTAGCTAGTGTTACACTGAATTCTCTGTGACAACAGATAATGCCTTTCACATTGTTCTTACGAATACTTGCTCCTAGTACCTTTTACACTCATCTACCGACCAAGTCTTGTCTGGATGAATCTCATATTTCTGCGTTAGTTCTTGTCTAACTTTTCAGTGACTATTAGGTCCATTTGTTCCCCTAACAGTGTTTTGAATTCACTATCTGACCACAAAGGAGTCGCAAGACCAAACTTTTCTGTGGTTGGAATCAGCCTAGCATTCCTTCTAACCATTTTGTAAGTTTCTTCTGTGCCACACAAACAAACACTAAACAAAAACAAAACAAAAACTTCTCTGATCAACAGAGGGTACACTTGTTAAAAAAAGCTTAACTATTGTTAACTTTCCAAATTACCACCACTTCACACTTAACTTCCCTGCCTACAAGAACAGAGGATAAACCAAAATTATTAGCACGAAATGCTAACCTTCCCTGCCTGAAACAGAGGATAACCAATTTTAGCACGTAATGCCAAATCTTCCCTGCCTGAAAGAACAGAGGATAACCAATATCAAAATTATTAGCACGTAATGCCAAATCTTCCCTGCCTGAAACAGAGGATAACTTTCATCTCTAAAAGAAAAACTTTAGAGGATAAACTTAGTTAAACAAACCCTACAGATGTATGTTAACTCTTCTCTGACGGCACAGAGGATACAACATTTGTACTGGTCTTAGGTTCTTTTGGATTAGAGACAGCACTCACCACAACCCTTGGTTGAGAGAAAATTCAGTCAGGGAATCTTTGTTCAGCTTGAAGTTTCGCTGGATTCCAAAAGATGCAGATCTTTGTTTGAGCTTGAAGTTTTCAGGTGAGGAAGCTGGAACTCTATCCGGTCACGGCACCATCTGTTGAACTTGGTTCTTCTAAAGTGTAGAAACTCAGAAGAGAAGACCAGGAGACTTCGGATTGGATCGTCAGCAGGTTTCTTTATTGAGAACACAAGCTGTTGGTATCTGTAGTCATCGAAATCTCAATCTTAAGTCATTTTACAGGTATCTTATAGGCATTTTGGAGGAGGGACTTTTGGAGGTGGAGACAAATTCAACAATGCATGCAACTGAGGGAGGTGTTGGTTTGTTTACCAAACTTCCCGTGGTTCTAATCTCATCAACATAATAGTTTTTCAAATGCATAGACACTAATCCAATCAACCTAGCGATTCACGTCTGGGCCAGGGGCTCGAAGATAGACACTAATCCAATCAACCTCGATTCCACGTCCTGGGCCAGGGAGCCAGGAAGTCTGGGCCAGAAAGCCATTTGCAGAACAAAGTTGAGAGTCTCAGTAGTCTGACTCATTGAACTTACCATTATCATAGAGACAAAGGCACAGCTGTCTCAAGCTCAATGGTCAGGAATCTAAATTAAACATTTAAATAAAATTTGTAATCTCACAGCTTATACATGTATTTACAACTGCCCTTATATCTAACATCAATATAATCATTCTATATATGAATCACAAAATAAAGCAAAACAAAGCGTGTGATCCGCTAGCCTGATTATCTCAGAAAGTAATTTATCAGTACATTACAAAATTTGTGTTTTGGCATTTTATTCGTATATATTACATGTTGTATCATTTCTGATCAGGCGATTCAGATGAAGTTGTTTTTATTTTACTTTATCTTATTTAATTTCACGGGTTTCATCTGGACAGCCAGCGGACAAACAACTAGTGTTTCTGAATAAAGATAATTAAGGGAAAATGTGTTTTGATTGACAAATTATTCTATATTAGATTACATTAAAAGAATAATAAATATCTGCAATAAAAATATTCAGATATCAGCATAAGTGAATATATAATGCCTGTCCATACACAATGTAATGGCTATGATTTATTTATAATATTTTCCCAATTAATTGTTTCTCAAGATCCTTTACATTTTTTAAACATTGCCTCTGCAAATGTCCATGTATGGCTAGATGATCTTACAATAAAACCTGTAAATCAATTAATGTATGTATTTTGTAAAATGATACTAGGCTTCTCACACCTTCACTATCTCTCCTTGAGATCAGCAACCAATTTACAGTACACAGTCGGTAATTCCTTCTCTACTTGTATGAGCAAATCATTGCTGACAATATTAGTAACTCTCACAATGACATTTTCTTTGCAAATGTGGATTTCTGAATTTGGCTGGTTTATTTGTTCGACAAACCTTTCAGCCACGTGTGTGAGACACAGCCTCATCAACACAGGAGTTAGAGGGCAACCCCAGCACAGTAATTTGTACTCTTTACCCTTTTTGTCTTGCTTGTTGCTGTTTTTCAGCATCTTTTCAAGAAAGTTAATCTTAAATTTAGACAAAAGCTGTGGTTGTCTATTTTGCTCTTTTGTCAAGCAATCCTCTAGGAACTTCCATGGTATCATTTTTGGTCCTGTTTTAAAGGCAAACAAGACTGTTGTAACTTCCTTGTTAACCCTGTAATCTGTTGAATGTGAATCCAAGTGGTCACTAAGCCACCTGGCCATGATGGTGGCTAAAATCAGATAGTCAACATTAAATATGGAATGCTTCAAAAATACATAAGACTTGATGAAAGACTCCGGGATAGTCGTTGGGTTCTCAAGTACACTGTGATAAAAAACACACAGATATGGAATTAGAGCACAAGAGTACCTCTTATAGAATGAAAGTGAAACACCATCTGGTCGTTTCACTTGGTTTTCGTTCACTGCCAAGGCCTGAATTGCCTTTTCAACATCCATAACATAAATCATTTCAAAAGTATGTTGACTATAAGTCAAATCTAATTTCTTTGCCCAGATTTTCTCTTTGCAACTAAGCCATTTTCCTGAAATCATAGACACAAATTTGGAGATATTAATTTTCTTATTTTCTTCTTTGACCTCCAGATCATTTGATGGTCCAGTTTTTGTTTTGCAGCTTCTGATTTCAAACAATACTGGCTGATGATCAGATCGGCACTCTTCCTCAGAAATTGTACAACTTTCTACATGTCGCATTGTTTCTTCTGGTACAAAAACATAGTCCAGTCTTGAATTTTTACTACAAGAATACTGACAGTCTATTGGGTGGAGCCTTCTCCACACATCTACAAGATGAAAGGATGTCATAAATCTGTCCACTGTTGGTTTCAACATGAAGTGCCGCTCATTCTTTGTTGTAGATTCTCTGTCCAGATATGGATTCAAAGCAATGTTAAAATCTCCTCCAATCAACAAGATGCCCTCTGCAAAGATCTCAAGTAACATTCTGAGTTTCTTTAGGGGTCTTGCATCTATTTGGTGAACATATACACTCACAAGTGTGTAAAGCTGACCTCTGAGGGTACATTTGACTACAATATAGCTGCCTGAAGCATCCTCACGTTTACAGATCTGTGATTTTCCTAAAAGTTTTTTTCTCACCAAAATAGCCACACCTCTGTCTTTTGGTTTGTATGTTGTAAAAAATGATCTCCAATCGTCAAAGCTATCAAAAACACGTGTGTCCTTTGGTCCAATATGTGTCTCCTGAATGAAGGCAACATGACAATTATGATTCTCTAGTTCTGTTTTCAAGTTGTCGGTCTTTTTTTTGAGCCCATTGATGTTCCATGTCATAAAGGACAGCTTCTTTCTAGCAACCATGATTATAGTTGAGTCACATTCAAGTGTTTTAAACCTACAAAAACAAACAAACAAAAAAGGTATTGGTGACCGGACAACCATTCAGGGTGTAATATGGAAAAATTTAGACAGACACCTGAAGAGTATAGAGATTCGACTATTACAGTTTCCTCCAATTATTTGAACAAACTAAGGACAAACAAGAAAGTGCTTTTACACATACAACATGTCATAAGTCAATCAGATTTTAATGGCAGTGCAATGCAATTTCTTACCAGTTTTACTAGAATGTGAAAAATTTGCTGTAATCAAATAAACACAAAATTAAAATGATTAATTGCAATATATTAATGAAAATGACACTTTCTTAAAACTTTAATGACTTACCCCCAGTTTCACAGACATGGCTTAAACTTAGTACCAGATTTAAACGTTTGTTTTAACCGAAAGAAACACCAATAATGACATTTATTTATTAAAATATTTATTTATCAGGCATGTTCATAAAAGCTACTTAAATGTCCTTTATATGTATTGAATTTGAAATATGTATTGAACTTTGGCCTAATCCTGGCTTAATGTAATCCCTGTCTGTGTTGGTCACGTGACGAGAGTAATGTGAGACACTAAAGTAGGCTATCCATCTTATTAATAAAAGTAAGATGTTAATATAAGCCAATGCGAATTTGCCATTGTACTATTTTATGGCTGATTTAATTAATAGGCTAATAATGAACCACAAACTATGATCGTCTTAATAACCAAAGACAGTTTATTTAGTCGTAAAACAGGCGAGGTTCTGACAATGACAAACAGGTATATTGATCGCAATACAAAATGGGCATAGGTCAGTCGACAGCGAACGTTATTTAAAGGGCTTGACGAGGGGTAACATGAGCAATAGTCCAGGCGAGGTGCAAACACAGTTCGAAACGGCAAGGCAAAGAGTTAATCCAAGATACATATGCAAGAATCAGGTAACAAGCAATTACAAAACAAAACTATTAAACTAGAACAGGCTCCATAGAGTAAATAGACGCTCTCTATCTTTTTCTGATGTATCATTGCAATGGTTATAGAAATGGTCGTTAATTCCTGATTTGGGTATGGCACAGACATGTTACAGGTAATAATATGACCAAAAAGTCATAGCAACTAACGCCTTCTTAAGTCAGTTTAAGTTGAAACAACTTTCACAATGAATTTGATTAAACTTAATTCATGTTTTACTGTTGCTTATTGTCACTGTAGGCTTAGGCTTATTTTTTCTATTAATATAAATTCATATACAAATTAATACAATTTAGTTATATTAAAAAATAAATAAAACTTATGTTTATGTGTTCATTTATTTAACACCGCACCCCCAGCCCCCCTACTTCCCACGGGAATGAATGCAGGTGTTTTGTAGTTGGATGTAAAAGTGAACAAGAGTCAGTTTTTTCCTGAAATCAGAGCCACTGAGGACGCAGTGCATTAGTTCCATATAAATCCAAGTTAAAACGGGGTAAAAAAGGTAGACTGAATTAAAACTTTTCAATATACATAAATATAAATATGTGCAAAGGGTTAAGCTGTGCTGTTGTTGGCTGCCACAGTAACTAACAGCAATAATCTAAGATATTCCTTTAAAATACTTGTTTTGCGTACCAGAAAATATGTCATGTCCGGTGCTGTATGCATGGCTTGCAGTGCTTAAGTTTAAAACTGAGAGTTAAATAATAAAATAATATGTTAAAACGTGTGCTTTTACCATTCTGTGGACAAAATCCCTTGAACTAGGCCCCGATTGGGAGCTGTATATGCATGTGCACTCATCTGTTTTCAATGCATCGCATCTAACCTCGAGTCGCTTCATGTCATCTTCCCACACATAAAGCTATGACAGGTCTTTTACTGCAAAATGACGGTCACTGTGACATTGTTAAGTGATGAAACTATGGAGCCATGTGTTTTTTAAAAAACATTTTTATAGGTTTCACATTATACTGCTGGCTCATAAAATATGTAAATGCGCATATATAGCCGCAGCTGTATCCCTTCTAGCCTTAACCACAAATCAGACAGAGTAGATTAACTTTGGTGGACTTAAACATGAAAAATGCTGTGTGCCGCGGTTGACATAAACTACATTCTGATGTTTATTTATGTTCATATCATGCTTTGAGTAAATATAAAATGATGATCGGTTCACGTGTTTACATATGCAATGTATTTTCACTGTGCTTTTTTGTGCCCTTCAAAGGCACTTCGGGAAAGGGACACCATTTGTAGGGACATTCCAAACGAAAGTGAGCAACTGAATCCCTTCACGTAGGGATCTTTCAGAAGTCCGTTAGCGAAGGGAACATACGATAGTCACTTCACGGAAGTGATTTCCATTTGTGATCATGTGATCTTCAGTTAGGAGCTCTAGTGATGCATTTTACAGCAAAGTTGGGGTTGATGTACTACTTACAAATGTAAGTAGAATAGGGTATGCAATAATAACTTATTTAGTGTAAATTAAACATTTTATTCAAATTATTAAATGGATGCCACCTTATATTGGGACTATAGTGTATGGGAATCTACATCACACCACGTTGAATTCCGCCATGTTTTTGGTCACGCTCAGGAGTGCATGGTGTAAACACGCAAATCACCACAGAAAAATTGCCGACCATTTACGATTAATATTTTTGAAAACCATCTTACATACTCTTAGAATAAAACGGACTAATATGTAAATCACTTCAAAAAAAAAAAAAATTCGCTCTGTGGTTTGTCTGAGAGGCTGCAAATATTCATTATTCAGTCTCCTTCACTACAGTTGTACTGATATAGGGCTATTTGCACTTTGTGCTTTCATACTGGCAGCGTTTGTCAGGCGCAGCTGAACTGCTTGTTCTGCAATACATTTACATTTATGCATTTAGCAGACGCTTTTATCCAAAGCGACTTACAATTGCATTCAGGTTATACATTTTTAATCAGTATGTGTGTTCCCTGGGAATCAAACCCACAACCTTTTGCGCTGCTGACGCAATGCTCTACCACTGAGCCACACAGGAACACATGTATCAATACAGACAAGTATCATCATCTCTGTCATATTTTCCAGCGTTCTCCTCCAAACACAATGTGCCATGTGCATTGATGTATGACATGGCCAGCGTACTCTGAGATGCGACCGTGTCCCCCCCTGTCCCACATACATATGTAAATAACATATATTATATATAGGTAGTTTACACAATCAACTGTAACCAAGTTTTCAAGATGTGTATACGAAAAAATTGCCGACCCTGTCAGGAATAATTATGTCTGACCCTTCTCACATTTTGTATGAGCAATATTGGGTAGAATTGGGGTTCAAATAGGAATCTGGGCTCTGGAAAATAGAAATGACTCTGTGTGTTTATGTATATACTGTTGTTTTTGTATTAAGGTGTGTCTATTGTATTGCTTGTTTAGTAATTATCGATACAAATTGATGTGAGACACACGCTGTGAGATCCAAGACAAATTTTGGAAAGAATTACAACAATAAAGTGTAATAATTTAATCGAAAAAGTAATATTACAGCTAACAAATGCCTCTAGTTTTATTAATTTAACAGACCTTTGAAGTTTGGTCAAAAACTTGTGGAAGTGATGTCTTTTCATGGTGAAATTAGTCATTTTTAATGTTCCATCCATCCATCTTCTTCCGCTTATCCGGGGCCGGGTCGCGGGGGCAGCAGACTAAGCAGAGATGCCCAGACTTCCCTCTCCCTAGACACTTCCTCCAGCTCTTCCGGGGGGACACCGAGGCATTCCCAGGCCAGCCGGGAGACATAGTCTCTTCAGCGTGTCCTAGGTCTTCCCGGGCCTCCTCCCAGTGGGACGTGCCGAAACACCTTCCAGGAAGGCGTCCAGGAGGCATCCGGAACAGATGCCCGAGCCACCTCAGCTGACCCCTCTCGATGTGGAGGAGCAGCGGCTCTACTCTGAGCTCCTCACCCTATCTCTAAGGGAGCGCCCAGCCACCCTACAGAGAAAGCTCATTTCGGCCGCCTGTATCCGGGATCTTGTCCTTTCGGTCATGACCCAAAGCTCATGACCATAGGTGAGAGTAGGAACGTAGATTGACCGGTAAATCGAGAGCTTCGCCTTGCGGCTCAGCTCTTTCTTCACCACGACAGACCGGTACATCGACCGCATTACTGCAGAAGCTGCACCGATCCGTCTGTCAATCTCCCGTTCCATCCTTCCCTCACTCGTGAACAAGACCCCAGATACTTGAACTCCTCCACTTGAGGTAGCAACACTCCACCAACCTGTAGTGGACAAGCCACCCTTTTCCGACTGAGGACCATGGCCTCGGATTTGGAGGCCCTGATTCTCATCCCAACCGCTTCACACTCGGCTGCAAACCGTCCCAGTGGATGCTGAAGGTCCTGGTCTGAGGTGGCCAACACGACAACATCATCCGCAAAGAGCAGAGACGAAATCGCGTGGTTCCCAAACCCAACACCCTCCGGCCCCTGGCTGCGCCTAGAAATTCTGTCCATAAAAATTATGAACAGAACCGGCGACAAAGGGCAGCCCTGCCGGAGTCCCACATGCACCGGGAACAAGTCTGACTTACTGCCGGCAATGCGAACCAAGCTTCTGCTCCTGTTGTACAGGGACCGGACAGCCCTTAGCATAGGACCCCGGACCCCATTCTCCCAGAGTACCCTCCACAGGATGCCCCGAGGGACACAGTCGAATGCCTTCTCCAAATCCACAAAACACATGTGGATTGGTTGGGCAAACTCCCATAAACCCTCCAGCACCCTAGAGAGGGTATAGAGCTGGTCCAGTGTTCCACGGCCGGGACGAAAACCACACTGTTCCTCCTGAATCCGAGGTTCTACTATCGGCCGTATTCTCCTTTCCAGTACCCTGGCATAGACTTTCCCGGGGAGGCTGAGAAGTGTGATCCCCCTGTAGTTGGAACACACCCTCCGGTCCCCCTTCTTGAAGAGAGGGACCACCACCCCGATCTGCCATCCCAGAGGTACTGTCCCCGACCGCCATGCGATGCTGCAGAGACGTGTCAGCCAAGACAGCCCCACAACATCCAGAGACTTGAGGTACTCAGGGCGGATCTCATCCACTCCCGGTGCCTTGCCACCGAGGAGTTTCTTGACTACCTCGGTGACTTCAGCCCGGGTGATGGACGAGGCCACCTCTGAGCCCCCAGCCTCTGCTTCCTCAATGGAAGACGTGACGGCGGGATTGAGGAGATCCTCGAAGTATTCCTTCCACCGTCCGACGACATCCCCAATTGAGGTCAACAGCCGCCAGGTTTGCCAGAATCTCTTCGAGGCCAGCCGGTAGTCCTTCTCCATGGCCTCACCGAACTCCTCCCAGGCCCGAGTTTTTGCCTCCACAACCACCGGGCTGCACTCGCTTAGCCTGCCGGTACCTGTCAGCTGCCTCAAGAGTCCCACAAGCCAACCAGGCCCGATGGACTCCTTCTTCAGCTTGACAGCATCCCTTACTTCCGTGTCCACCACCGGGTTCGGGATTACCGCCTCGACAGGCACCGGAGACCCACGGCCACAGCTCCGAGAGGTCACCGACAATGGAGGTGGAGAACATGGTCCACTCTGACTCAATATCTCCAACCTCCCTCGGGATCCGGTCGAAGCTCCGCCGGAGGTGGGAGTTGAAGATCTCTCTGACAGGGGATTCGGCCAAACGTTCCCAGCAGACCCTTACAGTACGCTTGGGTCTGCCGAGTCTGTCCAGCTTCCTCCCCCGCCATCGGATCCAACTCACCACCAGGTGGTGATCAGTTGACAGCTCCGCCCCTCTCTTCACCCGAGTGTCCAAGACATACGGCCGAAGGTCAGATGAAACGACCACAAAGTCGATCATCGACCTACGGCCTAGGGTGTCCTGATGCCACGTGCACTGGTGGACACCCTTATGCTTAAACATGGTGTTCGTTATGGACAAACTGTAACTAGCACAAAAGTCCAATAACTGAACACCGCTCAGGTTCAGATCAGGGGGGCCGTTCCTCTCAATCACACCTCCAGGTGTCACTGTCGCTGCTGCGTGGGCGTTGAAGTCCCCCAGTAGAACGATGGAGTCCCCAGTTGGAGCACTTTCCAGCACCCCTCCCAGAGACACCAAGAAGGCCGGGTACTCAACACTGCCATTTGGGCCGTGAGGCACACACGACAGTGAGAGACCTATCCCGACCCGTGAGGCGCAGGGAAGCGACCCTCTCGTTCACGGGTAAACTCCAACACATGGCGGCTGAGCTGGGGGCTATAAGCAAACCCACACCAGCCTGCCGCCTCACCATGGGCAACTCCAGAGTGGTGGAGAGTCCATCCTCTCTCAAGGAGTGTGGTTCCAGAACCCCAGCCGTGCGTGGAGGTGATCCCGACTATCTCTAGTCGGAACCTCTCAACCTCACGCACAATCTCAGGCTCCTTCCCGCCAGCGAGGTGACGCCCACGTCCCTAGAGCTAGTTTCCGTGTCCAGGGATCGGGTTGTCTAGGCCCCGCCCGACTGCCGCCCGATCCTCTAAGCCGGCCCCGCCTACGGTCCCTCCTACAGGTGGTGAGCCCACGGGAAGGCGGCCCCATCGCCGCTCCTTCGGGCTGAGCCCGGCCGGACCCGTGGGGAGAGGCCCGGCCACCAGGCGCTGATACGAGCCCCAACCCGGCCTGGCTCCAGGGTGGGGCCCGCTGCGCCATGCCGGGCGACGCCACGGTCCTTGTTTAGTGTCCATCATAAGGGGTTTTTGAACCGCTCTTAGTCTGACCAGTCGCCTAGGACCTGTTTGCCTTGGGAGACCCTACCAGGGGCACATAGCCCCGGACAACATAGCTCCTCGGGTCATTCGGGTACTCAAACCCCTCCACCACGTTAAGGTGGCAGTTCAGTGGCAGTTCAGTATTTTTAATGTTAATGGGGTCAATTTTGATCAAGAACAATGCACTGTGACTTTAATTCAGCGTAAGCAGCGCAGCAAAAATAGACTCGGCGCCAAAATGATCGTGGCACTGCTGCTCAGGTGCTGCTCCTGTTCCTTGTGTGAATGCACTCATTTGTTAACATGCACGCCAGAAAAAATACATGCAAGCTCACAGTGTGAAACGGGCGTCAGAGGTAGCGCCAAAGTAGCGGCTAAACCATGAGTGTCAAACTCAGTTCCTGGATGGCCGCAGCCCTGCAGAGTTTAATTCCAACCCTGTTCCAACACACATGCCATGTA